>JAFEMH010005211.1:22500-172979 GCA_022495995.1 Adenophora triphylla var. japonica | reverse complement strand
TTTATGCTTTATGAATTTGCTTATTACTTGAGCTTCGGGGCAGTTTTTTGCTTGGAATTGAGGCTGAAACTGGGCCAAAATGATTTATGATGACACATAACTGCATGGTTGGTGTTTGGATATGCTTTTGTACAGGTTTTTGTTGGAAAAGTGGGGTGAAAACTCCCTTTGGGCAGCAACTTGGGTTGCTGCAGATTCTTCTCTGCAGATGGCAAATGAAGCCGTGTGGTCTGGTCCTGGGAGCAAATGAGGCCGTGCGGATTACAGTTCTGTCTGGACTGTTCTTTTTCAGAATAAAACCAAGGCTTGGCCATTTCATTTCATTTTCAACCTAGACTTGTCCCAACTGTTCCCAGAGCATATATTTGACCTAAAGACATCAACTTTGATCATCTTGCAATGGAGAAACCCGTTAGATTGCAAAAGGGAAAAATAGACCATTTTCTGTCCGATCTTCAATCTTGGGTGAGATATAACTTTCAATCTCACAAGGGGCTGTTCGATACTACCTTCAAGATCAAATCTTTATGGCATTTGAAGGATCTCCCGCCCGATTGGGACCTTTTGAGGGCCGCGACAAAGTTTTGGGATGTCCGGAGACACGTTTATTGCTTTTCTTACAATGAGATTGTCCCAACCAATGAAGACTTCCGAGCCTTGATTGGGGGTCTAGAAATTGAGGCTATATCGATTCCTCTGATCGAAGATGTGCCGGTGGCGGCAATGTTGGCATCTTTTCTGCACATATCTCTGGGAGAGGCTGAGGGGATGATGATAGCTCCGGATAGGATTGACCTTTCTGATATCCCGAGCAGGTTTGGGTCTCCGGATATGGCTACGACCACGGTGGCTATGGATGCCTTTATCCTCTGCATATTCTCATCTCTGTTCACTGCTGAGTCCGTGGGGATCTGTCATGGTGGCCTCTTGGACAAGGTTAGGGACTGCAGGGCTGGGAAGGATATTGTCCCATTGGTTTTGGGGGGGACCCTTCATGGCATTGATAGGATGGCTAGAGGAGACCGTTTCATGAGGTCTGGGAGCCCGGCTGTGTTGACTTTATGGCTGCAGGAGAGGCTTGGGGCTTTGCAACTCAGTGCCCATGGGTGATTTCTCAGAGGGGTTTGCCTAGGCAGCAAGACCAGGGTGACTGGGAGCTGATGATGGCTAGGTTATCCACTTCGGATATTCGCTGGTGGGTACCTCACTGGAGGTTGCAGACCCGGAGGACATTTCAGGAGTCCTATGTGGTGAGGGTTCCAGGGTTTTGGTGATCATCCTTCTACATACCCTGCTTGGTATCCAGGCAGTTCGGGGCCTTATAGGAGCCGTTGGGCGATTGGGAGGACATCCGTACCATGGAGGTGGTGTCCTTAGACATGAGGGATCCAGCCAGCTTCTCAATCTTCTCGAGGGCTTGGACATATACTGTTTTTCCACCCAGGGCCATTCTCAAGAGCAGGAAGAGTACCATCTTGACTACGGCCTACTTGGATTGGTATGAGAGGGAGATGGGAGCGACTCAGGTCATATTAGGAGAGAGACATCAGGCTTTATTGGGGGCCGACTGCGACTCGAGTAGGACTCTGAGGGAGACTGAAGCTAAGGCGAGTCGCTCTAACCAGTCGGGTGACCTTATCAGGGATATGGAGGCTCGATACAAGAGACTATCTGAACTCGCTCCCTTGACTGAGGCTCAGAGGGAGGAAGTGCGGACTCGTGCCGGTATTAAGAGGGCACTTATTGACACAGGTTTGATGGAGGCTCCAGTGAGGATACCTGAGGTCGGGGTAAGGGAGACCGACATCATAGAGAAGAAAAGAAAGAACACTCGACGAGGTCGAGGTAAAGGGAAGAAGACCAAAGAAGACTCAGTGAATGACAGCTGATAGATCTTTTCTTAGGATTCCCTTATTGACATTTGCAAACACAGTAGTTTATTAGGCATTTTATTGTATTTTAGATCTTTGTAGCAGGTTAGCAGAGTCAAGAGTAGACCGTGCTTGAACTCATCAAGAAGTTTTTAACTTGTAATGAACAAGAGATATTATCTTAGAAATTAATCAAGACACAATTTCATGGAAATTTCAGATGTCTTATTGATTGCTCAGGCCCTGTTTTATGAAAACTTGATTGCCCTTTTTTATTATTTATTGTTTAGGACGCACTTCATGGAAACTTGATCGCGCCTTTTTTATTGTTTAGACCGAACCATATATGGCTGCCTACGTTCCCCTTTTACAAGAAAGACTAAGGGGCTCAGGTCTTCGTAGTTCATTCTGGTGAACTATCAGGATTAGGTCTTTTGGACTTTTTTTTTCTATGTGCAACCCTGTTTTTTGTCTAGACCGCCCTTTTTTTGGGTTTTTCACCCTAGCTGGGTATTACTCTTTTTGCACTAAGATTTTTTCTTTTTTTTTTATGTGTAATCCTGTTTTTTTGCCTAGACCGCCCTTTTTGGGTTTTTCACCCTAGCTGGGTATTACTCTTTTTGCACTAAGATTTTTGTTTCTTTGTTTTGAGACATAGTACCTTCGGAGCTTATCGCCGTTGACTGGGTGGACAAAGGGATTGCCATCCAGGTCTGCAAGCTTCATGGCTCCTCCCGATAGTATCTTTTGCACCACATATGGGCCGATCCAAACGGGTTTTCATTTTCCCAGGGGGTTGTCTCTTGTAGGGGGCTTCACTTTCAACACTAAGTCACCCTCCTTGATGTCCCTGGCCTTGACTTTTTTGTCAAATGCTCTGGCCATTCGCCTCTGGTAGGCTCGGGTGTGATCCATGGCCTTGAGCCTTCTCTCATCGAGCAGGGCCAACTCATCATACCGGCTTCGTTGACACTATTTTCCAGGAGGACCCTCAATGATGGGATTTCCAGCTCTACTGGTAATACTGCTTCCATCCCGTAGGTTAGGGCAAAAGGAGTTTCTCCCGTAGCTGTTCTGACAGATGTTCGGTAGCCCCAGAGTGCTAGGTGCAACTTCTCAGTCCAATCACGACCACGGGTGGCCATTTTCCGGATGATCCATTCGAGCGTCTTATTGGCAGCTTCTACGGCTCCGTTAGTCTGAGGTCCGTATGGGGATGACTTGTGGCGAGTGATTCTGAATTCTGACAGCAATCTATCGCAGTCTCCTTCAAAGTGTGACCCGTTATCAGAAATGATCTCATTGGGCACCCCATATCTACACATTATGTTTTCTTTGACAATCTGGGCCACTTTCCTGGAAGTGAGGACCTTGTAGGACTTGGCCTCTACCCACTTGGTGAAGTAGTCAACTGCTACTAACACAAATTCATGCCCATTGCTTCCTGCCGGGGCTATCTTCCCTATCACGTCAATACCCCAAGTTGTAAACGGCCAAGGAGTCGTCATGCAGTACAGGTCATGAGGCGGGAGATGGTTGAGGTTGGCAAACCGTTGGCATTTATCGCACGCTCGGACATGCTGGACACAGTCTGTCTCCATGGAAATCCAGTAGTAACCCATTCTGAGGATTACTTGCATCAGGGCTCTAGCATTCATATGAGGACCGCAGGGACCATTGTGGACTTCGGTCATCAACTCTCTGGCCCTTTCTTGGGTGACACACAGGAGGAGTGGTCCCTGGTACCGCTTCTTGTACAGGTCGCCTCCTAAAATGACATAATGGGAGGCCAACCTTTTCAGGGCTTACAAGCTCTTTGCTTTGATGCCTTCTTTCGGTCTACCTTCTTCATCTCTAAAGGCTGACTCTCCATCTTTGAGGAACTGGTTAATCTGACTGTTCCAGGGTTCCTTGATAGGCTCAGGTCCCAAGTCTATTTCATAACAGAAAGCCGGGCCTTCTCTTCTACCCACTCTGAAGGGTTTTATGGCTTTTCCCTCGGGGATCTCTACCAGTGAGGCTAGAGTAGCTAGGGTGTCTGCGAATCTGTTCTTTTCCCTTGGCAGGTAGTGAAAAGTCACTTCTCTGAACTGTCCAGTCAACTCCTCCATATAGGCATGATACCGCTGAAGATTAGGGTCCATAGTCTTCCATTTGTTGGAGACCTGGTTGATGATCAGGGCTGAGTCTCCATAAACTTCGAGCTCCTTGACATTCCTTTCTAAGGCAGCTTCTAAACCAGCAATGCAGGCTTCGTACTCGGTGACATTGTTCGTGGCAGGGAAGTTCAACTTGATGGCAATTGGTGTGTGCTCATCTTTCGGGTCGACCAGTAGCATCCCTATGCCATTTACTCTCTTGTTAGCAGCCCCGTCAAAGAAAAGCTGCCATCGGCTTTCAGGCTCGACTACAAAGATCCCTTCATCTGGGAATTGGGGTTCAGGCCCGCGGTCCTCATTACTGGGAAAGTTCGCCAGATGGTCTGACAATGCTTGACCCTTGATGGCTTTTCTCATCACATAGTTGATGTCATACTCAGCTAAGAAGAAAGACCACTTTGCTAGACGCATCGAGAGGGAAGGTTTATCGAATATGTACTTGATGGGGTCCATTTTTGAGACCAAGTTCACAGGGTAGGCTTGCATGTAGTGCTTCAGCTTACCGACTACCCAGACCAGTCCTGCACAAGTCTTTTCACATGCTGAGTAATTGAGCTCACTTCCCTGCAGCTTCCGGCTGACAAAGTAAATGGCATTCTCTACCCGAGAGTCTTTCTTCTCCTGAGCAAGCATAGCCCCAACTGCCGTATCAGTGATAATGAGATAGAGCAGAAGAGGTTTCTGTCTATGTGGGGGGCATAGCACCGGAGGATGTACTAAGTACGCCTTGATCTGGTCAAAAGCATCCTAGCATTCCTCGGTCCATTCTGTGTCTACATTCTTCTTCATGAGCTTGAAGATGGGCTCGCAGATAGTGGTCAACTGATTGACGAAACAGCTGATATACTGCAGCTTGCCCATAAAGCTTTTGACTTCTGTCTGGGTTCAAGGTGGCCTCATGTCCATAATGGCTTTGATCTTTCGGGGGTCGACTTCGATACCTCGCTCCGTGACCATATACCCGAGCACTTTTCCCCTTGTCACTCCGAAGGTGCATTTGGCAGGGTTTAGTCTCATGGAATGTTGTCTCAGTCTCTCAAAGAACTTTCGCAGGTCAACAAAATGCTGCCCATCCTCGCCTTTGGAGTGGACTATCATGTCGTCAACGTAGACCTCAATCTCCTTGTGGATCATGTCATGAAAAAGTGCGGTCACTGCCCTTTGATAAGTAGCCCCGGCATTCTTAAGCCCAAATGGCATCACGGTATAGCAGTAAGTTCCCCACGGTGTGGTGAAGGCTGTCTTTTCTTGATCTTCCTCGGCCATCTTGATCTGGTTGTAGCCTGCAAAGCCATCAACGAAGGACTTGACTTCGTAGTGGGCAGTGGAGTCCACCAGGATGTCTATGTTTGGCAAGGGGTAGTCATCTTTGGGGCTGGCTTTGTTCAGATCTCGGAAATCTACACAGCAGCGCACCTTTCCATTGGCCTTGGTTACGATCACAATGTTGGACAACCATGTCGGATATTCGATGACTCTGATGAATCCTACCCGCAGTAGCTTCTCAATTTATTTTTTGACCTGTAGAGACCACTCTGGCTTGATCTTTCTCAGCTTATGCTTCACTGGCTTATCATCTAGTGCTAGAGGGATTCTGTGCTCTACTATCGAACTGTCTAGCCCTGGCATATCCTTGTATGACCATGCAAAGACGTCCATGTATTCTCTGAGCAGATTAACCAGTCTGTCCCGTTCAACCCCTTGGAAGAAGTTTCCAATCTGTGTCTCTTTAGGTTCCTCGACAGTACCCAAGTTAACACTTGTCAAAACCTCTTCCGCAGCTTGGGCCCGGTTTTCCTCTTTTTCTGCAACCTGCTTAAAGATTTCTTTAATGTATTGTTCATTTAGTGTGTTTGCATCTTGTTCAAATGATTCATTATTAACTGTTGTTAAGTTTTGAGTTAATTTATCATTTGTTAAGTTGGCAATAAGAGGATACTCAGAAAGATCTGTCATTTCATTCAAAGCAAGAGGAAAGATGACATTGGTTACATATTCATAATCCTCAGGCGTGAGGCCTTCGGATGACTTGGAGGACTGGAATTCAAAGATTCCTGACTCAACTGTATAGACGACAGGGTGTTTGACACGACTGGGTTGAGAAGGACGGGGTACCAATCCAAGCTCCGTGATCATTTGCTGTTGGCTGGCTATCGGCCCTGAGAATGTCTCCCAATTCTTCAACGTCATCTCTGTCTTAGTCACCAAAGTGCGGGGATCGAAAGGCTCTTCACCACCGTCTCCAATTACGGCAGCTACCTCATCATCTGAGCTGAAGTCGATCAAATCCGAGATCTGTGCTTCTTCATCAAACAACTTTTGCAAACCCAACTCACTATCTTCACTATTGGCAGCTTCTATCTGGCTGATCTTTGGAAGAACTAACTCGAAGGCGGAGAAATCCATTACCCCGGATGAGAAGAGTGCTGGCTCTTTGACACTGTTCGGGTTTCCTTTGAAGACATACTCGTTCTGAACGGTAGTGGTAGCCCCAGAAATGTTTGGCAAGTCATGGAACATTCTCCGAACAGGATTTGCTGGTTTTCCCCTAACTTTCTCAAGGTTTTCCAGAAGGGTTTTTCTCAGGGAGATCTGGCAATCACTTTCACCGTATTGGGTCCCACCTTTTGTAAAGTAATGGGTCAGAGACAAACTGTAAGGATGGAGATGGACCCCTTCACTTTGCTTTCTTGGAACTATGCCTTTAGCTTTTCTGTCATCCCGAGAGTTCGGTTTGTATCCCAAGCCATATCTGGTAGTCTGTTCCTTTACATCAATGATAGTATTGCGACCCTGGAGTCTTTTGTCCAATCCAAGCCCCGGAAGGTAACCCATTTTTATCATCATTTGCATGGCAGGGGGAATTTTATCGGAGGTAGTAGTGAGGTCAGTGCAACACACTTGTGCTTTGAAAGAAGCTATAGAGAATCCGGTCAAGGCAAACCCTTCATCATCATGCTTAATTTCTAGTATCGGGATACCTCCAGTGCTGGTTCCTTCCACCGTGACACTGTCTCCGTAAATGGTGGTGATAGTACCATCACTTGACTGAAATTTGACACATTGATGCAGAGTAGAGGCTACCCCGTTTATCTGGTGGATCCAAGTCGTCCCAGCAGAGCAGTAAATGAGATCGGAATGTCAATTACTTGGAAGTCAACATCCATGACCTTTTTCCCGAACCACAACTTGAGAGTAGCAATCCCCAAAACTGATCGTGCAGTGGAGTCATAGGCCTTAATAGTTTGACTAGAAGGCTTCAAATCCGTGGGCTTCAAATCCAATAAGTCCATCATCTTTGCTGGCAGGACATTCATTACGGACCCTCCGTCAACTAATACTCATGGCAACCGGCGTTCTTCCAACTGGAGTGTGATGTAAAGAGGTTCGTTATGACTAGCCCCATACTTTCGTAGGTCCAAGTCAGTGAAGGTAATGATGTTTCCGTAATGGATGCTTCCAATCATCTGGACGACCTCATCTGGGGTGACATCTATGGGCACCATGGTCTTGGCCAAACTTTCTTCTAGCTTCAGCTTATGAGGGTATAAAGAGGTTAACAGGGACCACAAGGAGATATTGGCCTGAGTACACTTTAATTGAGTCAGTACTGGATCCTCCTTTTCAGAGTCTGGCTTTTCTGCTTCTGGCTTATAAGGTCTTTTGTCTATTTTCGGCTCAGAGATGGCATTTCTTTTGTCACCCTTAGGCTGCTCAACACTCATCTGTCAGGACCGAGTCATCACACAGACATTAGACTTTTCTGAGTCATCATTCCTACCGGAGGATTCCTTCAGCTCTTTCAAGGTTAGAGGCGGGCTCTTGCTGGCATATGGCCAATTCTGCTAATTAATCTGGTTGACAGCATGATTCGGGGCATAGGCAGCTTCCCAAATCTGATCCCAGGTCACTGGCTTTCTGACCTTTTCTGAGTTCTGACTCCCTAGATGGCTTAGCAGCCGGCTGGTTTCAGCTTCACCTTCCTCATTCAAAGCCTTCACAGTCTCGTTCAAGCTTTTCAAGGTCAGCATGCAACAGGAATTATCATTCTCAGAGTCTAGAGGTTTACTAATGGCTTCCTCACTTGGTCCCAGCAATTTCTTTAACAGAGCAGGGTCATATTCCTCATCACTGTCAAGCATATCCCTTCTTTCTCTAGGGGTCAGCCTTCTGACGGCGTCTCTGACATTGGCCAAACACTTTCTGAAGTGGGAGATTCCATCATCGAGAAGGACTTCCGTAGGGTTAAACCTTATGGTGGGTTCCTGTCCTTTACTATCGGGAAAGTTTTCTGGGCTTTTTGGTTTCTGGGCTGACCATTCTTCCACCGTTCCTTCTGGCATTTCGACTGTGTCTTCTTCAGTATCACTACAGTAACTCTCATGAGAACTTTCATCTTGACTCTGATGACCAATGAGGGCAAAAGCAGGTCGGGATACTTGACGCCATATAAGGGGTATCTTGGACTCTTCCTCTGACTTGGGAATCACCAAGAAAACATCACTGTCATCATAGGATATGAAGGGGACCGGGGTCGCTTCAAACCTTAAGACTCTTTCCAGGGCATCCATACACTCTTCTTCAGACAAGGTCTCAGGGGTGACTCTTAGCACTGCAATGGAGTCTACTCTTCCCGATGGGGGTTTAGCCTCAATGACGCTTACATGTTCTAGATCGGCGGGTGGAGCCCACTTCCCTCTTTCAGCTAAAGCTTCGATCAAGTTCCTCCATTCACCGACCAAGTCTTTGTAAGGGGTATTGAATTCTAGGATGTGGAATTGATACACTTCCTCGTCTGAGCTCGCATCCACTTTCTCTTCCGAGCCTTCACACAGGCTACAGACACATTTTGAAGTGATACCATCTCCCATTCCAGGTCTGTGGTTTTCTACTTCATCTTGCCTTTCGGGTTTCACTCCTGTTGACTCCAGGTTCATTCCTTCTACTGAACTGTCATCATCACTGTAAATCCATCCATTCCTATTCTCATTTCCGACTGACTCTTCACTGTCGCTGTCTGGGAGATAGGCAAATTCACGGGCGTTGACAAAGTTAGAAAGGTCAGGCTGGTACTGGAATTCCAGGGTAAGGAGATTTGGCTAAAGCTGAGAGGAGGGAAAGAGTCCCATGGGGTAATGCAAAGGTTGCATGACTGGGATAGCTATGGCGTTTGCTCTCTGTTGGAAGGGAACAAAGCTGGGTCTTATCTGAGGAGGCGAGGGTGTCGGGACCCTGATGGCTTGGGATGCTGGGAAGGACTGGAAAGGGGTAGTCCTTAGTAAGGGATCATATGTGGATGGAGGAGGGCATTGGTTATAGGCTGGGGGAGCTGAGATGGTTACTTCTGGAGTCTCATCTTCTACCATAACCATGGAACCGTTGGACTCAACCACTATCTGAACCCCATGATGACGGAGCGCATCAATGAGCATGGCTTGCTGTTCCTCATGGGCCTTACGACTATTTTCTAAGGCTAAGGCTAGCTCTTCTTCCCTAGTCATCTGGTTACCCAAACCACTGCTGTTTTCAGTCAAATCGGCCATTCTGACTCTCCGGACTGACAAAACTGAGGATTCTGGCGAACTGTCTGAGAATTCTGCGCTAACAAGCCACTGTCCCGGTATTCTCACCCACTTCTTTCTCGCTGCGGGAAAGGGATAGGAGAGGTTTAGACTCGGGGTAGGTGTTTAGGCTGAAGGCTCAAACAATATGCAAATTAAGAATCTTCCAGTTTACTTAAAACAGTGTCTTTTATTAATTTATATTTGGTTGGAAAAGTGGTTCTGCCCTTGTTTTTCGCAACTACTCTAGATCCTGGATCAGTGGGTTCCGTCACTACGTCTATAAGCCCCTCGTATTCCACCTGTATTTCGACCTCCCAGGGTGGACAGCCCCGGGCGACGGTCTTATAGGGCAGCGGATCCCACCGACCGAGAGAGAAGAACGCTCCTAACGGGTCTAGTGGGTCATAGGAACTTTTAACGCACGAGCGATGCGGATTATAGTCAAGGCAATACCGAAAAAGTCTCGTCTTTCAGCCTTAACGGAATTTCGGCAGAGTTTCGCTTGCGCGAATGACGTTTTGACTTTTCGGCAATGTCCGAGTAGATAATAGGCATGGGTCGGGCGGTAAAGCCGGATGACACAGTGTCACATTGAACTTCGCTGCATACGCTGTGCGTGAGTCAAAGTCAAAGTCAATGCCGGGTCAAGATCTTGCCAATTTTTCCTTGTCGGAATTTTGGCAGAGCTCCGCTCGCGCGAAAGATCTTTGGATTTTTGGCACGGACTTGGTCTCGACTCTTACACATCCCGTGCGGGTCAAGGTCAAAGTCAATGCCGGAGTCAAGATTCTACCAATTTTTTCCTTGTCGGAATTTCGGCAGAGCTCCGCTTGCGCGAAAGATCTTGACTTCCGTTATGGACTAAGGTTTGACCTTTACGGGGATATGCAACTGGGCTATATGACACGGACTAAACCAAAAACCAACCAAAAGTCACGGTTTTTTGAAACGTGTGACACGGACTGTGCATTGGTCGACACTGGCTGCCATGGGGAGTTTGGGGTGATTCCGTGCGCGCCTAGGAGCATCGTAAGGCTGTCCGTGACTGCAACTGAACAACCACCCCGGGTTAAAGGGACGTGCGTGCAAAGTGTACAGGATATATAAGGTGCGCGTAGTGTGCGGTCTCCTAAAAAATGTTCCTTTTTGAGTTAAAACAGAGATTTTCAGAAATGTGTTTTAAAAGGAATGATTTTTCGGGACGGGGGAAAATGCAACAGATAAGGCACGTAAATTTTCTGGGAGCCCCGGTCAGTCTTGGAACTGAATAGCCCTAAGCTGCCAAGGATGCCAGATTAATCTCAATTTTTGTCCTGGTGGAATTGCCAATGAGGCCGCCCGGTCAGAATCCAGGGAGGATTAAGCCGTACGGCTGCATGGATCAATTTTCCAGGTTCCAATCCTTTGCAGTTTCAGGTTGCTCCCCGAACATTTTTGGGCACCTTTTAACTTTCAGCAGGCTTCCTGTTCAGTTTCCAGAGTATGCACAATTCCCAAGATGCAATATGCAATGCAATGCAAGGAAAGAAAGCAAGCACGATAATTGGAATTCGTGACGGGAGGCTAACCCGCTCAAAGGAAAAAAGCTTTCTTTTTATTTTTTTCGAAAAAAGGGATACCAGTACGTGGGATTGTTAGACCACCTTTTATCCCAAGCCCCGGGTTAGGAAGCGATACAGGAAGGTTAGTGGTTTCCACCTATATACCGGGTATCGTTTTTATTTTGAAAATAAAAGCTTTTCTCCTTTGGGATTTCCCCAGCGGAGTCGCCAAACTGTGAATGTGTGCCCAAATTCTATTTTTTTGTGTTTTAGTTTGGATTCACTCGAGTTTGAAAACATCCGGTTTAATTTGAAAAACGGAGTCGCCACGCCATTTTGATTTCCTCAAAACTTTGAAAAAAAGGATTTAGGGTTCGGAGGTTAAGTTACCCCTTGGAAAGAACGGATCGTCGTTCACCCAAGGTGCCTTGCCGTAGCAAGTCTCCCAAGATTCCATTTTTCGTGCTTGCTTGCGTGCTTTCTTGTGTGCATGTGTTGAAAAGAGGGGGGGAATGTTCCAAGTTGTCTTCCGGACGTATAAACCATTTAGTTGGTTATCGCTCGGGATTCCTTGGATTTTTATGTGTTTGGGACTTTGATCCCACCCTCATCTTGGACTTATGATCATCGCTATTTGACCTTGGGTCTTGCGTGATCAAGAGAAGAACTCTCTTTTATAGTCCAAAATGAGGTTCTTTAGAAAGGAGTGACCTTAGCCCATCAATCCTACACTTTGAGGCGATTGAGCTTATATAGGGGCTACTATACTCGTCTCAAGTGATAATCGGAGATATAGGGTTCAAGGTTTATCCCTTTCTAAAGAGATTGTGGCACCTTTAATGGAAGAAACGATGTAAAGATAGGATCTTTACACCGGTCCGTTCCAAAGGATGCATCAAATACCAATGGGGACATAGGGAATGCATGTTAAGGATAAAAATGACATTTTTAATGAAAAGATGACATTTTTGGGTGCAAAGGATGCTATTTATTTGCAAAGGATGCTTTTTGATATTAAAAAAAGGATTTTTAATGCAAAGGATGCATTTTTATGTGGAAAAATAGTATTTTATATGCAAAGGATGCATAAAGATGTCATTTTGAAAGCAAAGGATGCTCTTTGATGGTAAAGAGATGATTTTTAATGCAAAGGATGCATCTTTATGTATGACATGGGTTTTAGGTGCAAAGGATGCATATTTGATGTAAAGACATGATTTTTAAGTGCAAAGGATGCAACTTTTATGTAAAAAAGAGATTTTTAGGTGCAAAGGATGCACCTTTTAATGCAAAGACTATATTTTTATGAGCAAAAGATGCTATTCTAATGCAAAGGATGCAAAGGGAGGGAAATATGATTTACATGTTCAAAGATATGATCTTTAACAATAATATACCAAGTCCCAAGCAAATATATAATGATATGTAAAGCAAGGAGCAAATTATATCACATATATATACAAGTATAATGCAAGATAAGGGGGTGAGAGGTTACCAATGGTGGTGACTTCTTTCTCTTTGGGGTTCACCTAGGGAAGGGACCAACTTTTGGAGGCTTCAAGGAGGAGGGAGGTAGCTTTTGGCACTCTTCAGCTTCCTGAATTTTCGTAGTAATATTTGGATAGAGTTTTGGTGCTGGAAATCTTGTTTTTAAAATGGGTAGAGGAGGCCTCTATTTATAGGCAGTCTGGAAAAAGCCAATGAAGCCGTGCGGCTAGGAGTTCCCTCCTAATGCAGCCGTGCGGCATTATCCCTTGTGACTCAGCATCTTTCTAGAATCATGCAAGGTGGCCTTTCTAGAAGGATTTCCATATTAAGGAAAACGTTCTTTTTTAATTTGAAGTAGTCCCTTCATCCCTCGGAAGGTTCGGAACAGTTCCGGAATTGCTCCTGAACTTTAGGAAAGTCCGGGGAATTGCCGGGAAACTTAACCGAAAGGCATGAGCCAGATTTGGGTACTTACACCCAAGAAGTCAGACAAGCCCTCCGGTTGGAAGGATAAATCTAAATGGTGTGCGTACCATGAAGATTTTGGGTATACTACTGAGAACTGCATCGCTCTAAGGAAGGAAATTAACCATCTTCTATCAAAAGGATTCCTTAAGGATCTGCTAGGCAAACGACGCAGGCGAACTGACAACCAAGAGAAGCAAGCTGAGAATACACCACCTCTTCTAGTTCCAACCAAGGTTGTCAATATGATTAGCAGAGGATCAGACATCTGTGGTACATCTTACTCAGCAGCCAAGCGTCATGCTTCAGATTCCAAGGAAGACAAGCTAAACTTGCCGACAAGACCCTCAGTGAAAGTAAGTGGCCAAGAAATAACATTTGATGAAGATGACAAGGGTGACATCTTGGATCCTCACCATGATGCCCTAGTTGTGACTTTGCAAGTAGTCAACTGCCTAGTAAATCGTATTCTGATCGATAACGGAGGCTCCGTCAATATAGTAACCACCGACAGATTGGCAAGCATGGACATTCCACTCGAACACGTTACTAAAAGTTCATCCCTTCTAGTTGGGTTCAGTGGAGAAACCAAGCACACTTATGGGGAGATCAAGTTATCGATCTATGTGGAAGGAGTGAATTCTATGGTGTTGGGTATGCTCTTTATAAGCCCTTCCTATTACTTGATTTGATTTATACCATCACCTATTTTCTTTTATATGGACTATAGGATATTATGTATGAAGTTTTATAGCTTCAATTTTTAGTTAAGTCCATTTTTGTAGTATAGTTACTTAGGCTTGAGTAGGTTAAATTTTCTAAGTATTCTATGCTCAAGAAAGGACTGAACTTATGCAGAATGCGGTCGACCGCACACTCATTGGCAGACCGCAGTATCATTTCAAGTCAGCATAAGATCTTACCTGACCGCATACACCATAGCAACCGCATTATCATACTGACCGCATTGCATAGAAGACCGCACACCCTGGCAGACCGCTTAGCTTTCCAAACCGCATGGCTTGCCAGACCGCACTTCATCAAGTCCTTAGCCAATTTGAAGATTGAGAAATTAACTCTGATCACAACTCAGAGTTAACTCAGAGAATTATACCGTTGCAGAATTCACTCGGAAAATTTCAAATTAGTGGCAGCTAGGATATTTCGTACAAAGGACATACCAATATACCAACATACCACCTCGCCACTAACTCTGCAACATGAAGACAAAAAGAAAATGTGCTCCAATCAGACATCAACATCACATTGTCCTTGAAGCTTGCTCAACAAGAAATTCCAACGGCTACTTTCATTCCAAGGCTATAAATAGACCTTGTGATCAAGCCATGAAGAATTGCTAGAGATGTTGATATAATCCTCAAAGTGTTGAAGCTCTAAATCTCCAGAATCATTTGATTCTTCAAACACTTCAAAGCTTTCAAGAATATCATTTACCCAGAAAACTCTCAAGCCTTGTAACCACTCCAGATTCATCAAGCTCTATATCTTACATTATAAAGAGCTCTTGAATCTTGCACACACACACAAACACTGGTTATTGTCTAGGATTAGCTTTTCATAGAAAAAGATAGATAGATTTGAGATTGATTCTCAATTTGTATTCCTTGTAACAGCTACTCAAATTAAATATACTATCTCCCTTAGAAAATCCAAGACTAACCATCTTGGTAGAGGGCGTAGATCATTTACGATTGAACCTCTCCAAAAACCTTGTCAATTACTTTCTGCACTTTACATTTCAAGTTCTTAAGTTTTCTTATTGATCCTTGTGTTTGATCTTCATTACTATCCAACTGCTCTTTAAATTTTGTTAATAGTATAAATCTGCCTTAGCCTATTTTCAACTTTGCGGTCGACCACACTTTCACTTTTGCGGTCAACCACACTATCTTTCAACTACTAAGCTTTTGTACTTAAACTTCCGCTATGTACTTTACAATCTTGATAGTTGGTTTTTACTTGACCACACTTTCAGCTTAGTATGCCAAGGTTGAATTTTTGAAAAGAGTAGAAAAATTTTATACAGCTATTCACCCCCCCTCTAGCTGTTTTCATACTCTTGTTGCACCTTTGGGACCAACAAGTGGTATCAGAGCCAACACCTTTGTAAAACAATTCTTTGTTTTTCAAGCTTAACAACTTGGGTGCCAATACGTCATGGCAAACTTTAAAAGCTATGGCGACGATTAACTATTTGCACATTCCTATGTTGGTGTAAGTGCCCCAATCTGGGTCGTTAGTGTTCCGTCAGCCCAATTTAATGATTTATAATAATTTAGGTGTATTTGAGACATTATTTTGATAATTTGAATGAGGAATGACCTTTTAGGAATAAAAATATGGCCAAAGAACTCGCTGGAAATCCATCATTTCCAAGGAAAATCACCTTTTTGACCAAATAAGAAACAACCAAAACTGCTTTTCTGCAGTTCAGGCACGCTGACGATCTTATCCTCGTGGATGATATCGGCCAATCTTATCCACGCGGATAAGATTGCACCCCTAGCCAATTTATAAATTCAGCCTTTCTCCTTCATTTTCAGCAACAACAAACACCTTTCCCTACTGTTACTCTGCCGAAATCCCTCCTCAAAACAGCCTTAAACACCCCCACAACTCCAATTCAACACCAAATCCAACCTCAAATTCACTACCAAACCACTTCTAAGCCTTGAAGTCTCTCAAACCCTAAACACCAACCCAAGAAACATTGGTAAACCCTCACCCCCTTACTCAAATCTCCTTCATTCATGCATACATTTCATATATAAATGATGTAGCCTTGTTTATTTACTTACTTGCTCATCCCCTTCCCCTTTTGTTCATGGATCCATGAGGATCTCCATGAAACCCATTTCCATGGATGATCTTCTAAAGGGATCCACATTCTCCATACTTTTAATTATGCAAATCCCCTTGTCCCTTTGTTTACATTTCCTTAGTACTTGCCTTTTTGACCTAAAGTATGGTCATCTTGGAGTCCATCTCCATAGATGACCACTTTGAATGGTCCATATTACTTGTTTCCTTGTAAATCCCCTTCCCCATGTCTAAGATGCTCACCTTGGAACACTTTCCTTGGATGAAAATCATCTAGACTCACAATTTAGGTCACACAAGATGTATAAGATACACTTGAGTATAGGTCTCAAGGATGGTCTTCCCATGACCACCTTAGAGATCTTCCTCTAAAAGTTGATACATCTTGACCTATCCCTTGTTCAAATTTACTTTCATGTCAAATCCCCTTCCTTTTTGCAAATGATATGTTTTCAATTCCTAACATACCCCCGGGATGGCTTGGTTAAGTGGATTCATCAATTATGACCACTAACCAAAGTCTAGGGAAAGAGAGGACAAAACATGGATGCCAAAAATCCATACAATTCCTTCATTTTCTGCTTTCAGTTACATTTCCAGTTAAGTCCTATAAACCCAGTTAACTTTCTGGAAATTACAGTGACTAAACTGAAAACTGTGAAAAATATTGACACTGCAGGGCTGTCCGTGCGGATATGACTGCACTACAGTCTCATCCACGCGGATGACATTGTCATATGCAGACAGTTTTCAGTTTTTCTGTTATTTTCAGTTTAATCACTGTTTTCAAACTATTTTTTAATTCAGTCCCTAAAATTTCTATTATTTTCAGAAAACTCCTTTTTTAAGAAAATCCCTTTTTTTACACACATGCACACACAACAAAAAGTTTCAAGTGAGGAAGACTCGTTATACGAGGCATTCCGGGTGAACGCCAAACGTTCTTCCCGGAGTGTAACGTGACCTCCGAACTCATTTTCTCAAATTTTAGGCATTTTTCAAAGTTTTGGCCCTTAAACTAAAAACGGCGTGGCGTCTCCGAATAGATTTTCGCAAAAGAAAAATCGGGCGACATCACAATTGGATGAAGATTACTTCGATATCTGGAAAGATCGCATGTTGATTCATTTGGAGTCTATTGATGAAAGGATGGTTAATTATGTAACTGATGGACATTTTGTACCAATGAAGGCCAATCCAGATCCTACAACAAATATCAAAATTCCTAAAGTTAAAAAGCTAAAGACGGAATGGACTGACGAAGAAAGAAAATATGTTGCATTGGATAGCAAAGCCAGACACATCATTGCCGGAACCTTATCAGTATCCACCTATCAGAAGGTTATCAAATGCACGACCGCAAATTAGATGTGGGCTGCAATTAAAAGCTACCTTGAAGGCGATAAACTATGCAAGGAGAACAAGAAGTTCGAAGTTGAAAGGAGATACAACAGCTTTACAAGACGACCGAACGAAACACTACGTCAAACCTACGACCGCTATGTTGAGGTAGTAAATGCTTGCTTATCTCTTGGTAAAGTGATAACTGATAAAGAAATTAACATGACATTCCTTGCTGCTTTGGGATCCAAATGGATGCACAAAGCTACATCACTCGAAGACTCAAAACATTTGAATATTTGGAATCTCAGTAACTTGTATGCAAATCTTAAAGTTTATGAGTTAAAATTACAACATATGGAAGAAGTTGAAGGGAAGGGAAAATCACTTTCTATGTCTGTTGTTGATCATGTGGAGAAACCTTCAAAACCTACCTCCGATCCTAGTATTTCAACCTCTTATCTCATCGATATGGATGACGAGGATTTTGCCATGTTTGTAAAACGTTTTCAAAAATTTCATAAAAATTCAAAATCATTTTCAAAAGGTAAACCTCCAACAACATCTTCTAGGGTGAGTGATCCAAAGAAAAAGAGTGACCTTGTTTGCTACAATTGTAGAAAGCCCGGTCATTTTGCTTCGGAGTGTCCTCAACCTAAATATGAATATCTGAAAAAGAAAAATTCCCCTTCAAAATTTTCTCGACGAAAGGGGATGGTTGCTGAAGAAGAAGAGAATTCAAAAGAACTTGCTACTTGGATTGAAACTGATTCTGATGAAGAAAGCGATGAGAGTACCGAAGAGGTAAATCTCTGCCTCGTTGCTGAGGATGCTTCTAGTGATTCAAAAGATGAAGTTTACGATGGGTCGCCCAAAAAGAGGAATGAGGTGGTTTCTAAGAAAACCAAGAATGTGGCTGGTAGTGAGTACTATAGCAACTTTGAACTCACTCCAAGCTACAAAATTGGTAATTGCTCATTTTCTCGCCCTATCTTTCCATCCAGAAAATGAAACACCTTCAAAAGTTAAGTCAACCCCAAGTGTTTCGAAAAGGGTCAATGAGATTTCTCCCATGGAACAAGAAGAGATATTTAAAAAGGCTGAAGTAATGATCCAAAGGTTTGAAAATGTTAAGAAAGCTCTATCACTATCAACTGATGAAATTTTTCAGCTCAAGACGGAGAAAGGTGTGCTAAAATCTGAAATCAAACTTTTAAAAGAAAAATTCAGAAGCATGACTCCTCTTGTTGAATCAAATATCACTCATGAAACTAAAATTGTTGCACTCAAAATTAGAAACGATGACTTGGTTGCTCAAAACACTGATCTCCAAAAAGTGATTGATGAGTGGATCAAATCTCGTGTCACTATGGATCAAATACTAGAATCCCAAAAGTCCAGTGGAGATAAAGAAGGCTTGGGATTCCAAATTAGTGACAATTTTAAGTGTGTCTCTTGCTGTGAAAAGAGTGAAAAATTTTCTGATCAAACTCATGAAATCCTAAGGTGAAGCAATCTTATTCAAAGGGTAAAGGACAGGAACCAAAGGCTAAACTTAACTTCCATTATGTCTACCCCAAGAATCAAACTGGAAAAAATTCCAAGATGAAAGAAAAGGAAAAAGAGGAAAAAGGCCATGATGAAAATCATCATGTGGTCGACCGCACCACACCTCCGACCACATACAAAGCATCCACAAGCAAGGCAAGTGCTCCTAGGAAATCTGTGATCAACCATAAAAAGAAATTTTTTGTCAAAGCCAAAATCTCTGGCCCAGTAAAAGATGTGAAACCAAAGGCTAGTAAAGAGTTTATCAAAACTCAGTGTGGTAGTGGCTTTCATCATTGTTCTGTGTGTGATGGTTATGGTCACTCGGCTGCAGAATGCCTTTTGAGATTAACAACCAATGCTCAAAGAAATAATCCGCCTTCGATCAAACAGGTGTGGGTTGTCAAAAGGTGCTAACCCCAGGACCCAAAAGAATAAAGGGGAACTCGTGCTTAAATGTTTATTTTTCAGGTCCTCTACTTCATGACTGGAACTTCCAAGGCAAACTCAAATGAATGGTATCTTGACAGTGGCTGCTCAAGACACATGACATGAGATATCACCTTGCTAGAAGATGTCCGTGAAGAAAGTGGTCAATCAGTAACTTTTGGGGATAACAACAAATGAAAAACAATTGGATATGGAGTCATACGAAAAGGAAATATCACTATAAAAGAAGCTTCCTTCCATGGCCCAACAACTGCCGGCTAGCCTTTGTTTCCAGCTGCAACCCTCGTTTTCCATTTAATTGCACTTTAGCCCTGAACTATACTCTTTTTCACTTTGGTCACTCATTTTCCAATAAATTTCACTTTAGCCCTTAAACTTTATAATATTAGTTTCCTTCCCAATTTTCCATAATTGCAGTTTGGTCCCTAAACTTCCAAAATAAGCTTAAATCCTCCATTTTCTGCTTAATTGCACTTCAACCCCTATGCTTTCAAAACACTAACAAAACACGTTAAATTCTCAAGGTTTCGAGCACCAAATAAGCTAGGAAATATATCTTTTGGATGGATAAAACCACATCTATCAAATACCCCAAAACTTATCTTTTGCTCATCTTCGAGTAAAACAAAACTAAAATAAAATAAAAACAAACTAATTAATTAAACAAATAAAATATTTTTGGGATTTGTTCAATTCATATAATAGGTTGTTGGCACAACAAGTCTCAGATCTTACAACACACATAATCTACAAGCATTATCATGAACATGGGATTATATTTACATGGATGCATCTAACTTACAATTCTCCACTACATAATGAAAGATGAATGAAATATGGGAGATCATTGTTTACCAAAATAAGATATTTTATAGGGTCACTTGTGTTATGCTCTATATCAATGATAATAAGATAAATTTCTGCACAAGGGACACTCATATGCATGTTTAAACAAAACTGTCAATCTGGCTACTCTTTAGGGATCAATTATGGCTTATGGCTTGTAACGTATCGCGAAAATCGCGGGCTAGGTTCACGATTACAAAAGAAGGTAAGGACATACGAAGTCAAGCAAGTGAAACTAAGAATTCTTCATCATACATCCTCCCTTTGAAATTTATCATTCCGTTCCATGCCAACCCATTGATTCAACCCCCAAACTTATAATTTTGTATACTTTCACACTTGGGGTTGATCACCTTTCTTTTATTTTTGGTAACTTTCCACTTCAACACTAGAGAGGGCAAGACTTTCTTTTCAGATTTTTTTTCTTTTATTTATTTTTTTCTTTTCTTTGCACATATATATCACGAAGAATGTGCATTCAATATTTTGCTCAAGCCCCTCTTTTCAATACAATTCATAACTCTTTTCTTTCTTTTGATGACCACTTTTCACCCTTGATTTTTCAAACATCATCTGCAATTCCCATTCATTCCCTAGTTTTACTTTCTTGAAAAGGTGAGAAAATAGTGTATAAGTTAAAGAGGTAGAATAATGAGGGTACAAAAGAAGGCGAATGGTGGTCTAAAATAACCTCCTACTTTGTGAGAGATTCCATTCTTTTTCAAGCTCAAAAGGGGTTCTAGCGGAAATTTTTATAGTAACGAGAAAGTTAAAGGCTCACAAATTGGGTTCAAAGAAAATAGCCAAATATCACTTCCCGGATAGCCTAATTGATGTGTTATTCACAGTCATAAAAACATGTTCTAGGGACCGTGAGAATGCCAAAGTGATCTTATAAATGTCTCCTAAATTGGTAACAATGATCAAGAAAATAAATATGAAAGTGAAAGGTGGAGTAATCGTACTTTACATATTTCAATGCAATTATATCAGCATATTGATAATAATACTGAAGATTAAAAAAATTAAATCACTCTAAAATCATCATCGACTTTAGCCAATATCACAAAATATGAAGAAAAAAAATTAAAAATTTTCAATTTTTTTGGAGGGTGACACTATATACACTCCCTTATAAACCCACAAACTCGGAGAGATATCTACCCCCAAACTCAAAACATGCTATGTCATCATAGCAAAGAGAACTATAACATGCCTTGGGTTCAAAGGATGATATTACACAACAAAACAAATAAATAAAGCAAATAAAACATACCTACTTGGGCTGCCTCCCAATAAGCGCATTTGGTTAAGGTCGTTAGCCCGACCGTTGCTCCCATTTACATGAGATTTGAGGTGGCCACTTTCTCTTTGGCCTTAGATTTTCTTCCCTTGTCCCACCTCGCACATTCACGAGCACAAACGCCCACCGCTTTCCACATGTATGTACCATATTTTATTATCTCGGGTGGAGCTCAAGGGGTTTTAGTGACCTTCTTTTTCGCCTTCTTTTTCTTTTTCTTCATGGGGGCCTCTCCCCCAAACTCATTTGGTGCCTTGGTCCCACGGACATCAAGCACCCTATCTTTCTCAACACAATCATAATAGGAGCTATCTTGATCGTCAATATTAGCAATAAAAGAATCAGATATATCAATACAATAGCATTCCTCAATTTGAGCACATAAATTATTACTTTCAGTTTTTAGAGGAAAAAAAGATTTTAATTTTGACACCGACTCCTTATGGGGTTGGTCTAGGGGGTGATACAGTCCGTCACTCAAAGAGTATTTATCGACCTTGTTGTTACGCTCTATCATGGACATCCGCTTTATCCCTAGAATTTTCACCGTCACTCTTATGTAATTTGGCACACTTATCCTCCTCTATGTCATCTAAGGACTCACAATCTTCCCCACCATCATCCATGGGGTGTTTCCTCACATCATTAATCGAGATTTTTATCCTCTCATCCGCTATCATCATGGACAACTTCCCATTCCCCACATTTATTATTGGGTTAGTTGTGGCCATGAAGGGACGTCCTAGCAAAATAGGAGGGTCTCTACACGTAGTTCCTCCATTAACCATATCCATAACCACAAAGTCAACGGGGACTATCAAGGTCCTCACTTGAACTAAGACATCCTCCACAATGCCCATCGGTCTCCTAATAGAACGGTCTGCTAAATAGAGGGTCATTGTGGTGGGCTTCAACTCAAACAAGCCCAATTTCAAGTATGTGGAGTATGGTAATTAATTAATGCTAGCACCAAGGTCTAACATCGCCTTTACCTCACTAGAATCCCCCATAGTAATAGAAATTGTGAAGCTTCCGGGGTCTTTTAGTTTAGGTGGGAGGTCTTGTCGGACTATGGCACTAGCACTCTCTCCCATGATCAGCATCTCATTCTTTCCATACCTATGCTTTTTAGAGTTTAATTCTTTGAAATTTTTTGCATAGGCCAGAATGTTTTTAATCACATTAAGTAATGGGAGGTTTATGCTAACTTTGGAGAACATCTCCATCAATTCTTTCATTTGATGTTCGAACTTATGTCTCATCAATCGACCGAAAAAGGGCACCAGTGGTACATATGGCTTGGGGGGCATATAAGTGTCTTTGGATTTTTCCCCCAATCGACATGTACTCTTTTCAGCATCTTCTTTAGAATTAGGAGGAGGAGAAGAAGAAGATGAAGGAGAACTAACCTCTTGACTTACCACTTTGCCATTCCGTAGTGTGGATATGGGCATTGCTTGATGTCCTTGGCTCGAAAACGTTCCAGGCTTGTGACTTTGAAGGGCTTCAGCAATTTGCCCTATTTGAGTTTCAAGCTTTTTAATGGCGGCACTTTGCTTCCTTGATTCTTGTTGTTGCTCCAACCTCATTCTTTCCAATGCCTCTTCCCAAGATTCTTTCCTAGTTTCACATTGCCCTTGGGGTGGTGGATTATGTAAGGGTTTATTTTGATTACCTTGGTTTCCTCCCCATGAAAAGTTAGGATGATTTTTTCACCCCGAATTGTAGGTGTTGCTATATGGATTATTTTATGGAGGCCTTGGGTTGTATCCATTGAGTGCATGTACCTGCTCATCATTAGAAATAAACTGTGCACCACTAGGACAAAAATTAGTAGCATGAGTATGAAGACCACAAAATAGAACAAGCATCTTGCACAACATTAGCACCAAGAGAGGTGCCTTTAGCATTAAACATAACAATTAATTGAGATACTTGTTTAGCCAAATTATCATTGCCCTCTAACTCTTGTACCCCCCTAGCCTTACCCCTTGTACTCTTTTTTTGGGAATTAGCACCCAACATCTCAAACAAAGCATGAGTCTCTTGGGGAGTTTTGGCTCCTAGTGTGCCCCCTGCCACATTATCAACCATGGCTTGATTAACATGATTCAATCCGTCATAAAAAGTTTGATTAAGCAAGAGCAAAGGAAAATTATGATGGAGACATTGCACAACATCATTTTAAATCGGTCCCAAGCCTCATGAAAATGCTCACCTACTTCTTGGGAAAATCCAATAATCTTTTGCCTCATATTAGCTAACGTGGGATGTGGATAATACTTTTGTAAAAACACATCATGCAATTGATCCCACGTGGTTATACTTCTAGGTGATAACATCATAAACCATATCTTGGCCGCCCCTTTCAAAGTGTAGGGGAAGCACTTTAATCTTATTTGCTCATAAGTTACACCTATTTTTCCCGGAAAATGAGATACTATAATCATATACCCACGCAAGAAAGTTAAATGTTCTTCGGCCGGTAGGCCTTGATAAATGGGCAACATGTTAAAATATTGACCCTTGACTTCAAATTTCTTTGCCTCCTCCGTTAGCACAATACAAGATATGGAGGCATCGACTTTAGGACGACAAAAGTCCTGCATAGTTTGAGCCGGTGGGTTTGACATCGTGGCTATTCCTCTTCTACCCCGGTGGTAGAAGGATTTAGATATCTCTTTTAATTCAAGTTCTTTCAAACGCCGATCTAATTTATCAATGTGTCATTCAATGGCTCCATGGTAGGAATCAAATAACGCCGACCAAGCATACACTAATAAAATTAACTTGTTCGCTACACAAATTCCCGGCAACGACGCAAAAAACATGATGGAGAAAATCTCCCTCTTATTATAAATACCTAGCAAGTGTACTAGTTACCAATCTAGTAATATGCACAAAGCAAGGGTCAAATCCATAGGGACTAAAGTGGAACAAGTATATTTTATTAGTGTATAAAAGTAACCAAGAAAAGGGGTTTGATTGTTTGAATTATTAATCCTAAGAAAGAAAAATAAAACAAGTAAAGAAATCAAGAGACAAGGGATTCATGGATTGGGAATCATAACAATTATCACTTTATGATATTTAAATCATGTAAAAAGGATTCAATCTCATTCTTGGGTTCGTTTACAAAAATATAGGGTTAAGACGTTTGATATATTCCTCTAGGTCAATACCAACATTAAAACCTAATAACTCAATCTTGTTTATAACTTACGCTAGGTTAATATAAACATTCAAGAGAATCAATTTAAATCACAAGAACATAAGAACCTAGATTCATTTGAATTCTGCTAGGTCATCAATTAAATCTATTCTTCTCAACAATGGTCAAATTACAAATCATCCACGCTAGTGCAATGGTTTACATCCGAATAAATTCAAGATATCAAAAGTATAGTCCACTAGGTCAATACAATTGATCTCAAGAACAATATTAAGAATGTTGAGAAGAACAAGAACGAGAGAGATAGGAAGAATTAAAACCCTAGCATAAAGATCAAATTATTACTTACCTCAATCCACGAATCAAATAAATTAGCCTTGAATGACCATTAAAATAAATAAACAAAACCTTGTTCTTGAATCTTCAAAATAAATAAAACCCTAATCTATGTAATATATGATAAAGGGAAAGAAAAGATAGAGAGATCCCCCCAAAAACCTAATCTAGGGTCCTTTTTATAGGAGGGAGGTGAAAATCCTAATTGGAAACCAATTCTGTCTAAAATCCAAGTCAAATTAGGATTCTGCCTAAATCCGTCACTGATTCTATGGCTAATTCTGTTGAAAACTGCCTTTTATTTTGTGACGGACGAATTCCGTCACAGATATTCGATCGCTGAACTCCAGGCCAGGCCAGGCCATGGTGTGGTCGCCTTGAATTTCTGTAATTTTGGCCAGTTGTGGCGGTTGCTCAGCCATTGGCCCTTCTGGTGCGGCCATGCCTCGACCACGACCTAGTTTTGTTGCCTTGTCTCGGCCAGATCTGCACTTTAAATCCTCCATTTTCTGCTTAATTGCACTTCAACCCCTGTACTTTCAAAATACTAACAAAATACGTCAAATTCCCAAGATTTCGAGCACCAAATAAGCTAGGAAACATATCTTTTGGATGGGTAAAACCACATCCAACAGTATGTGTGCATGTCTACTACATACAGAAAGGTAAAATATTCTTGTTTTGTTTCCTCTTTAGAACCTAATAATGTGGTTGAAGCTTTAAAAGACAATTTTTGGATTCAAGCTATGCAAGAAGAAATTGAACAATTTGCTCGTAACAAAGTTTGGTTTTTAGTACAACGTCCTTCTAATACAAATGTTATTGGAACAAAATTGATTTTTAAAAATAAAACAGATGAAAAGGGCAATATTGTTCGAAACAAAGCTCGTCTTGTTGCTGAAATCTATACATTAATCAAAGGTGTCGATTTTGACGAAACCTTTGCTCCTGTGGCTAGAATTAAGTGTATAAGACTTCTCTTGGTTATAGTTTTCTATTTTAAAATTACTTTATTTCAAATGGATATTAAAGCAGCCTTTTTGAATGGATATTTAAATGAAGAAGTTTATGTTGAACAATCTAAGGGTTTTGAAGATCCGTTTCAACAAAACCATGTATATAGACTTGAGAAAGCTCTTTATGGGCTGAAACTAGCTCCCCGTGCATGGTATGGTCGCCTAACTGGATTTTTACTAGAATATGGTTTTATAAAAGGTGAAGCGGATAAAACTTTAATCATTCTAAGACATGGAAAAGAACTTGTCATTGTTCAAATCTA
This sequence comes from Adenophora triphylla var. japonica, assembly GCA_022495995.1. Classification (NCBI taxonomy): domain Eukaryota; kingdom Viridiplantae; phylum Streptophyta; class Magnoliopsida; order Asterales; family Campanulaceae; genus Adenophora; species Adenophora triphylla. The sequence continues at coordinate 146,775 of JAFEMH010005211.1, read as the reverse complement.
TTTTGATGACATAGTTTATGGCTCTACCTCACAAACATATTCAAAAGATTTTGTAGAGGCTATGACATCAACATATCAGATGAGAATGATAGGTGAACTAAATTTCTTCTTAGGCTTGTCGGTGAAACAATCAAATGAAGGGATTTTCATATCACAAAGGAAGTATGCAAGAAACTTGGTGCAAAGGTTCGGTTTGGAGGGGGCAAAAAGTTCTAAAATTCCTATGGGTTCTACTCTCAAACTCGGAAAGGACCAAGTTGGGGAGGATGTTGATCCAAATCTTTACCTTTCCATGATAGGTAGCCTTCTTTATCTCACTTATAGTTGCCCTGATATCATGTTTAGCGTATGTGTGTGTGTGTGCAAGTTATCAAGCCAATCCTAAAGTCTCTCACCTTAATTTCGTTAAAAAGATAATCAAATGTCTCTGGAACAAGTGAATTAGGGATTTGGTAGGATACTAATACTAATTTGGTAGGCTTTAGTGATTCGGATTGGGCGGGGGATATGGATGATAGAAAGAGTACTAGTGGGGGTCTTTTTATTTGGGGAATAATTTAGTTTCATGGTACAGTCGTAAGAAAAATTGTTTCTCACTCTCGACTGCTGAATCTAAGTATGTAGCAGCCGAGAGTTGTTGTTTACAACTTATTTGGTTAAAACATATGTTAGATGATTATGGGCTTGAAAGTAATGTGTTAACTATGTACTGTGATAATTTCATTGCTATAAATATTTCCAAAAACCCTTTCAACACTCCCGCCCCAAACATATAGATATTCGTCATCATTTTCTAAAAGATATGGTTGATAAAAGGTTTAATTCAAATTGAGCATATTGATACAAAGTATCAACTTGCTGACATTTTTACCAAAGCCTTGGACCATGAGAGATTTTCTAGCTTGAAAAGATCTATTGGTCTTTGCAATCTCTGAGTTCTATTCTGAGGTGTTACCCTTAGTGCTGGCAGCACTGGAGGTAACACTTGTATACTAGTGTTTTCCTATTTCATCTTTTTATTAAAAATTAAAAAAATATTTTTTTAATCCACTAATGGTGTCATTTGCTGACCTTATTGTTCTGGTAGGATTAATACTCGAGTTAACATATTTGTTAAAATTCCCTTTTGTGCTTAAAGTGACAAAGTCACTAATATAATGAAGTAAAAGGAAAAAAGGCATGATATTATTCCCTTAGTAACTCAGGGCACGACGTTCTCTGCGACGATGCTTCCTTTCCAAATGGGAGTGATATCTAGTGGTTTTGTACTAAGTATTAGAGACATGGAGTTCGCTACTACAGTGCACCATACTTGAAATGTACAAATCACTAATCTCTTACACTTTATAAACTCGGGGCACAAAACTCGCTACTACTATGCTTCCTTGTATAAAGAAGTGAGAAAAGATGTATAAGCTTGTTATGCCTCAATGCTTGAAGATAAAGAAATTGTTTATGGAGATCTTTAACACATGTGTTATCTTAGGTGTTACCCACATTGCAGGTAACACATCTTTAGATGCTACATTAGTTTTTTATTTGTTTTCAAATTTTTGATTAAGTTTTGTAAATCTGAAATTCTTTTTAACTAGTCGAGTTTTCGAATTTCAAAAACTTTTCAAAAAGTCATTTTTTTTTGTAAATCAAGTTTAAATCCCTATAATTTTGGAATTTGTTTATAAAGTTTATGGAATTCAGTTACTTCCTTTATTTACTTATATCTTTTTTTGTATATTCTTTTTATCTAAAAAAAAAGGTAATGGCCGAGTTGTTTTTGGTTGTTGTGGTTTAAGTGTTTTGGTTTAACTATAAGAGCTATAATGAAGGGGGAGTTGAGAGATTATAGAGTTTAGGTGGTTATATATATTAAAAGATCAAATCAATACCAATCAAATCAAACTCTTATCTACCGTAACCTCCATATTTATCACCCATTAATTCTCTTCCTCTCTCATTCTCACTGTCTCTCACTATATATAACACACTGTTAAATTCTTCTCCTCTTTTATCCCACAATCTAAACCTAAAACTCTTCTCCAATTGTCTAAATACGTTCATGGATTCTCCATCAAAAGTTGTCACTAGACTAATGGATATTTTGCCAAGTGTTACCACTCGTGATACCATTACAATGGACACATCACTGGTGATGACACCAACTTCCTCACCCAATTTAGCCATAGTTGCTTCTGGTCCTCCTCCTACTCCTATGTCTCAGGCACCTCCATCAATGTTGCATGCTCAACCTCCGGTTGCACCCAAGGAAAGAAAAAGAGGAAAGCCCCTTCCTCTTCTCAACTGGTTGCTCAAGCTACAAAGTAGAGGACATCAAACAAGATAAATGCAATTAGGAACAAGGCCAACACTAACACATCACATCATCAGATCCAGTGGAAATCTCAGAAGGATCTTTAAGTTTTTCATCAACACGTTTTTTGATGAAAACTTTGATGCAAACAAAGAGAAGGAACAATCTGAGGAAAATCTTGGAGATTGATTTGGTGATGAAGAGGAACCTCTTGCTAAAGTTCAGAAAAGAAAGGCAAAGGGGAAAGAGCACTCAGTGTGCTACCAAGCATGCTACCAGAAGTTAGGCAACATCTAAGGTAACACATGCCACTACCCATATTTTCTCTAAATCTCTTAAGATTACCTCCAGTTCTCAGGACCCCTCTGACTCCTCAAATGATGAATTTGATCATAATGAAGAGGATAGTAATTTTCCTAAACCATTTTTCACTTTAGAATTCTATAAAAAAAAAATATGGAATTTTGGTTAAAGTATTCTAGTAAGAAGCTTTTAAAGGAAAAACACATAGATGGAGAGGATTTGAAAAAGAATAGGGTTTATCAATTCCTGGAGGATAGGAAGTTCATGAAAGCCAATTTACATGCTTCTGAGTTTGTTGAGAGTGTTGTGAGGAATTTCATTGCCAACCTTCACTCGAATTTGGATGTTGAGAGTTATAATCAGTAAGGAAAAGTATTAGTTAGGGGAAATGTTTACTCATTTACACCTGCCCTAATTAACAAAACTTTAGGACTGCCAAATTTGGATGATGAGATTATATGTGTCAATAAAGATGTTATAGCTAGGTTCCTCATCAACAACATGGTTCAAGAATGGTCTTCAAATACCAAAGATAAATTCCTAGCCTCACGCCTCACTTCACTTTATTCAGTTTTGCACAAGTTGTGCATCTTCAACTGGCTCCCTATAACTAATGAGCAATATATGACTATGGAGCAAGCTAAGGTGCTATATAGGCTAGGCAAGAAATAGAGGATAAACTTTGGTATATTGGTGTTCCATCATTTGGCTTATTGGGGCAGGAAGGAAAAGATATCATTCTTCAAATATCCATCTTTAAAATTCAAAGTCTTACTATTCCAGTCACTTCCATTTGAGGCATCTGATTCCTACACCACCAGTGTTGAGTACTATACCATTGACCCTCAAATGAAAAAGGGTAATAGATATACTAAAGACCTTCCATAGGATAATTCTATTGATGTTGTTGGTTCAAGTTCTGTGCTTCCTATAACTGATTGAGATGTGTTCTGTATGCAAAGATTTGGATTTACTTTCCTTTTTACTTGATTAAGGGATCCTTGTTTTTCTTGTAGATGAAGGTAGATCTTTTACTTATTTTAAGTGCACAATTTTAAGTACCCAAATCTGGCTTATGCCTTCCGGTTAAGTTTCCCGGCAATTCCCCGGACTTTCCTAAATTTCAGGGGCAATTTGGGAACTTTCCCAAATCTTCCAAGGGGTGAAGGACTTGCTAGGAATTAAAATTCCACGTAGTCCCTCGCTGGAAAGAGCTTCTAGAATGCCACCTTGCATGATTCTAGAAATAGGCTGAGTCATTAAAGGATAAGACCGCACAGCTTCATTAGCAAGTGGTTAATGCCGCACGGCTTCATTAGGAAGCACAAAACTGCCTATAAATAGAGGCCTCGTCTATTCATTTGGATATACAATTTTAGCACTGTTACTCTGCCAAAATAGAACCACGAGTTTCCAGAGAGTAAAACCCTCTCAAAATCACCTCCCTCCTCTCCAAAATCTCTCCAAAGTCACTCCTTCCTTAGGAAAGCTTCAAGGGAGATAGAGGAACACCACCATTGGTAACCTATCTTCCTTTTCTCTTTGAAATATACTTGTCATATTGTTATATTGCTTACTTGCTTTCCATATTGCCATTTTATTGCTATTTATGTGATTTATTGCTATAAAGATCAAGTCTTTACTATGTAGATCATCATATCCCCCTTTCCCCTATCACATAGGATTCATGGAGAATCCATCCCAAGGATGAACAATAAGACCATAAATGGCTTGTTCTAGGGTGGATCTCTCACATGATGATGTGAAAATGTCATCTTTATCATATAAAAATGTCATCTTTTCATTAAAAATGTCATCTTTACTTACATAAATGTCATCCCCTTCCCATAGACCTTGCTTCCAAGGATTGTCCACCTAAATGGTTCTTAAAGGACATTGGAAAGCCATAAAGGTCTCCATTTTACATTCCTAGTCTTATCTTTCATAGTGTTCCTTACACATGTTTGCATAAAAATGTCATCTTTACTTTAAAAATGCATTCCCCCATATCCCTCATGATTGGATCTCTCTCCAAGGATTGCCTAGTGACCTTCTTAAGGCACAAAAAGGCATAGGATGAGTATAAAGATCTAATCTTTATATCCCTCCCTTTAGTCCCCTTTGGTACTTGAAGCATCTCTTGGGGCGTAACGGTGTAAAGGTCATATCTTTACATCGTTTCCTCCATATAAAGATGCCATAGTCGGATGTCCCTTTAGAGACGGATGAACCTAAGCCCCTACATCTCCGATCATCACTTGAGACGAGCATAAATGTCCCTATCAACCTCGAATCGTCTCAAGATGTAGGATTGATGGGCAAAGGTCCTTCCTTTCTAAAGAGTGTCATTCTTGGACTATAAAAAGAGGTGTCCCTATTCCGATCACATATGACCAAAGGTCACTTAATGATGATTGTAAGTCCAAGATGAGTACGGGATCAAATTCCCGAACATATCAAAATCCAAGGAATCCCGAGCGATAACCAACTCATGGTTTATACGTCCGAAATACCACTTAGCACATTCCCCCTTCAAAATCACATGCCACACACGAAAGCACAAAGGCAAGCATGAAAGTTGGATCTTGGAAGACATGCTTCGGCAAGGCTCCTTGGGTGAACGCCAAACGTTCTTCCCAAGGGGTAACTTAACCTCCGGACCCTAATCCTTTTTTTCAAAGCTTTGAGGAAATCAAAATGGCGTGGCAACTCCGTTTTTTCAATTTAAACCGGATGTCTTCAAACCGATGTGAGGCGGTGATCCCTTACACGAGAAAGCGGTTCAACACACAAAAAATGCCGCAATCTTGGGCACCACATTCACAGTTTGGCGACTCCGCTGGGGATAACCAACAAAGCTTTATTTTTAATAAAAAATGATACTTGGTATATAGGTGGAAACCATTAAACTTCCCGTTATCGCCTCCTCACCCGAGTTTGGGATAAAATATGGTCTAACAATGCCACGTACTGGTATCCTTTTGAAAAAAAAAAAGAAACTTTTGAGTGGGTTAGCCTTCCGCCGCGGATCTGATTTTCGTGCTTGCTTCCTTTCCTATTTTTGCATGCATTTTGGTTTTGAGGATTGTGAACATTCTGAATACTGAACAGGAAGCTTTCTGGAGCTGAAAAGGTGTCAAAAGGTTCGGGGAACAACCTGGAAATGAAGATATTTTGGAACCTGGAAAATTGCTTGATCTAGCCGTACGGCTTGATCTTCCCAGATCCTGGCCGGGCGGCTTCTTTGGGCAATTCCACCAGGACACAATCTGAGGTTAATCTGGTAGCTTAGGCAGCTTAGGGCTATTCAGTTCCAAGACTGACCGGGCTCCAGAAAATTTACGTGCTTAACTGTTGCATTTCCCCCGTCCCGAAAATCATTCATTTTAAAACACATTTATGAAAATCTCTGTTTTAACTCAAAAAGGAACATTTTTAGGAGGCCGCACACAACGCGCACCTTTATATCCTGTACACTTTGCACGCACGTCCTTTTAACCCGGGGTGGTTGTTCAGCTGCAGTCACGGACAACATTACGATGCTCCCGGGCGCGCATGGAATCATCCCAAACTCCCCATGGCAGCCAGTGTCGACCAATGCACAGTCCGTGTCACACATTTTAAAACTGAGACTTTTGGTTGGTTTTTGGTCTAGACCGTGTTATATAGCCTAATTGCATACCCCCGTAAAGGTCAAACCTTAGCCCATGTCAAGAGTCAAGACCCTTCGCGCAAGCGAAACTCTGCCGAAATTCCGCCAAGGAAAAATTGGCAGAATCTTGACTCCGGCATTGACTTCGATTTTGACCCGTACGGGATACGTAAGAGTCGAGCCCGAGTCCATGCCAAAAATCAAAAGATCTTTCGCGCAAGCGAAGCTCTGCCGAAATTCCGTCAAGGAAAAATTGGCAAGATCTTGAGCCGGCATTGACTTTGACTTTGACTCGCACGACGTATGCAACAAAGCTCAATGTGACGCTATGTCATTCGGATTTTACCGTCCGACCCATGCCTATTATTTTCCTGGACAATGCCAAAAGTCAAAACGTCAATCGCGCAAGCGAAACTCTGTCGAAATTCCGTTAAGGCTGAAAGACGAGACTTTCCCGCCATTGCATTGACTATAATCCGCATCGCGCGTGCGTTAAAAGTTCCTATGACCCACTAGAACCCTAGGAGTGTTCTTCTCTCTCGGTCGGTGGGATATGCGTGCCCTATAGGACCCTCGCCCGGGGCTGTCCACCCTGGGAGGTCAAAATACAGGTGGAAAACGAGGGGCTTATAGACGTAGTGACGGAACCCACTGATCCAGGATCTAGAGTAGTTGCAAAAAAGAAGGGCAAACCCTTTTCCAACCAAATAGAAATTAATAAAAGACATTGTTTTAAGTAAACGTGAAGATTCTTAATTGCATGTTACTTAAGCTTTCAGCCTAAACACCTACCTCCGAGTCTAAACCTCACCTACCTCCGAGTCTAAACCTCACCTACCTCCGAGTCTAAACCTCACCTACCCCCTAGTCTAAACCTTGCCTATCCTTTTCCCACAGCGAGAAAGAAGTGGGTGAGAATACCTGGTCAGCGACTTTTCAGTGCAAAAATTTCGAGCTCAGATAGTTCGTCAGAATCATCAATTTCGTCAGCCCAGAGGTTCAGAATGGCAGATTTGACAGAAAACAGCAGTGGTATGGGTAGTCCGATGACTAGAGAGGAAGAGTTAGCCCTAGCTTCGGAAAATGCCCATAGGGTTCACGAGGAGCAGCAAGTCGTGCTCATTGATGCTCTCCGTCGTCATGGGGTTCAGATAGTGGTTGAAGCCAATGGTTCTTTGGTCATGATGGAAGATGAAACCCCGAAAACAGTTATTTCGGCCCCTCCCTCCTACAACTAATGCCTTTCTCCTTCGACATATGATCCCCCACCAAGGATTGTTCCCTTTCAGTCCTTTCCAACATCCCAAGCCATCAGGGTTCCAACGTCCTCACCTCCTCAGATAAGACCCAGCTTTGTTCACTACCAACAGAGAGCAAATGCTACAGCTACCCCAATCTCTCAGCCCCAACAGCTTCGTACTACCCAGCAGTCTCTAATAGGTTAACCTGCTCCTGGTGCCTTTCAAGTTTCACCACTAGATTTGAATCAGTTTGTTTTCCCCCCACATCTTGGAATGGGTCAGTGTACCACTTTGCAGCCCCAGTCAGGTTTGGGTCATCATCTTGGAATGGGTCAGTGTACCACTTTGCAGCCCCAGTCAGGTTCGGGTCATCATCTTGGAATGGGTCAGTTTACCGCGGCCCAGTCGGAGTTCGGGTCATCATCTTGGAATGGGTCAGTTTGCAACTTCCCAAGCCCGACAGTTTGACATGACCCCGCAAGCCAATTTGGGTCAGTTCGCTCCTCAGGCTCCATGGTTCGGAGGGGGTCAGCTTGCTTCCGTCAATTCTCAAGGCCCACTTGCCCCTGTAATATTGCAAGCTCACATGGGCCACCAGGCTTTTATCACTACTTCATCAGGCTCACCGTATTCACCGCATCCTCCAAGCTCTACCCCGCCCCTCCAGTTGGGAAGTCAGACAAGGTCAAATGCTCCTCATCCAATTCTTCACTCAGCTGTTACGCAAGCTGCTCCTGCTCATCAAGTACAGTATACGCATTGCTCTTCTAGTCACGTTCCTCAGTGTGGTCAAGACACGTTCAGTCCTACTTTTACGGTGCCTCGAACCTCATATCTTCAGCAGCCTTTTGGATCAGCGCTCAATACTCCCTGGTATTCAACTATTACGAGCCATATATCCTCATCTTCGGCAGCTGTCAGACCTTATGAGGCCACTTATAATCCTTTGGTCCGTATTCTTATGCTTCAAGTTTGACTTACAAGGAAGGTTACGGTCACGCTTTGAATGCTCAGACTGTCATCCCTTCCAACAGGGTACTTCCTACTGTGGTTTCATTTGCTGATGCCAATCTTGTGGCGGGGTCATGCAGTCTTAATGCTACTATTGACTCGTTTGAAGAAATATTGGTAGAGCCAATTAGGAAAATACAGGAAAAGCCTAGCAGCGAAAGTGTCGACAATCGCTCGACTTGAGCCATCTCACCATACCAATCTCGCGTATCTGACACAAAGGAGTAGAATCTCGACGCTTACATCGATGATTACATCAAAAGGGTTCGTGCACGGGGAAGTACTTCTGGTCTGAAAATGTCTCACCGCTATAGACCTTTCCCTTCCAACACGGCTGCAACATCCAGTAAAGGAAAGAAGGCATTGTGTACAATCGACGGCATCAAAAAGGTACCAATAAATAGTGGTCCTCTAAGACAGCAAGAACATTTTGATGATTTTGGGATACCCATGGGCTCAATTTTCAAGGCTTTAGTGAAGCTAGGCCTCCTGGAGCCTCTCAGAGACTACCATCCAAGGAGCTCAAATACACTCCTCGACATGAATAAGCATTGCACCTTCCATAGCCATTATGGCCACATGACCGACAACTGCACAGCCTTGAATAGAGCAGTCCAAGGGTTAATCGAAGTGGGCAAGCTTGAGCGCCCCAATGGACCAAAACCGACAGGCTCTGTTCAGAATGGTGACCAAGTTAATGACCAAGGTTCGGATCAAAGGGCACTAAGAGTTTATTTCCCCCTAAGGGAGAAACCACATCCTGAGCATTTGAGCGTACCCTTAAGTAAAGTTTTAAATGGCTTGGTAAAGCAGGGTCTCCTCGAACCCATGAAAAACTATCAGCCCAATGACCCCAACATCCCTTTGGACACCACTAAGCACTGTGCTTTCCACCAATATCACGGTCATACAACCGACAACTGTATAGCTTTGAGAAAGGCAATTCAGGGGTTAATTAAGGAGGGCAAACTCGAGCGCCTCAATGATCTCAACACTGCCAATGATCATTTCCCAAACAACACGAGTGTAAACATGATTGAGATTCAGGATTCAAGCTCTGTGAATTCAATAGCATTTGACATTTCCCTTAGCAAGCTAGATGTTTTAGTCACAACAAATGTTGAGAATGATTGGTTTGACTACAACAAGCATGTGACCGTGGCAAAGCCGGATTTGGTAAAATGCTTTGAGCTCCCGCCCTCCGATAAGTTCACAACTGATGTCAAGGAGAAAGGGGACGATGATAATCTGGTGGTAGATAAGGCAGCCGTCAGGGCCGATAAGCAAGGAATTCCTGAACTCACCTAAGGCGGGCGTAATTTGTCATAGCTTCATGAGGAATTTACTTCCAATGCTGAAGGGTAGAAATGTGGTCCAAAAGCGAAGAGTAGCTAGACTAGGGTCTACCTATCCTTAAGCAAGATTAAAAGATAAAACAGTCTCTCAGTCAACCTTCGTAGGTTCTAGTACTTTTCTCTTTCAATCAAGTCCTCCTCGGACATTGTAGTTGATCTTAAATCTTCTATAAAAGAGTCTTTTTCTTTTCTTGCTAGACTTAAGACATTATTTACACACCTACATTACATTTAATGAAATGATTTTATTTTATATGATCACTTGCATTGCTCAACAAATAATCTCTTGAAATAATTAACGCTCAGATTAACCGGTGTGAGAAAGTCAACTAATGCCTTCCCCGTACACTTTCTTTACCTCACAAAAGGCCTCCATCAAGCCATACACTTTCCTTATCTCCCAAAAAACCTTCATCAAGCCATACGCTTCCCAAATCATGTCCTCATCGTCGCCTTGACCAAGTCAACGACGGCGGCAACATCAAGGAACAACAAAAGGTCACTCAGCTTCGAAAGATTGGCCCCATGTCGATAACATCCTAGGAGTTTGTCTTTGCCCTCAGGTGCTTCAAAAAAAAAAAGCAAGAGTGCAAAAAGAGTAATACCCAGCTAGGCTAAAAACCTTGTAAAAGGTTGTCTAGGCAAAAAACAGGATTGCACGAAAAAAAAAGAAAAATATAGTGCAAAAAGAGTAATACCCAACTAGGCTGAAAACCCTGAAAGGGACAGTCTAGGCAAAAAACAGGGTTGCATATAAAAAAAAAAGCGAAAAAAATGAGGCCAAGGACCCAGCACCGCCAATCAAAAGCTTGACGAATGGGCAAAATCAAAGCTCGAAGAACAGATGTTGTCGATAACAATGAAGCGGTCAAAGCAAAGGCAGGAAAATTTCATAAGCCTTTAGGCATATGCGAATCCTTTCTCCCCCAATGAAAGATAAAAATCAAGAAGCAATTGAAGCAGCCGTCCAAAAATGACTTGGTCAAGGAATCATCCCGAGGCCCACGCCTCATCATCCAATCTTCTCATCCAAGCCTTTCCACTAAAGGAACCACAAATCCCATTTCCCAAAGCCAAACATAGTACAGCCGAGGCCAAACTACGGTAACCTGAGCTCCTCACAATGAGGGGAACGTAGGCAACCAAAAATGGTCCAATCATAAGCACATTCAAATTCCCGAAAATTCGGTCTCAACAGTGGCCTCTTCCATAAGCATATTCAAATCCCAGAAAATCCGGTCTCATCAATGACCTCCCTATACACAAACCTTTCTTTCACACCTAGCCAACCTTGATCCGCGACATCGGTTGACTTTATCCTCATGATTAATCAAAATGTTTGTTCATATCGAGATTAGTGGTTGAATAACTCGAACATTAATAAAGGGTTTTAAGCAATCTTGTGATCATTGTAAATAAAAGAAGTTTTCAGATGTCTTGACAAGTCTTCTCTTTCCACATCTTAGGAAAAATAGTGCTAAACACTGATTTTCTGTCAGCAGGGGCTTCCATACACTATTACAAACCTTTCTACGCTTATACTCTCTCAAATGAGTCAAACCCAAAGCGAGTTTTTGTGCCTACATCGAATAAGGCCATCAGAATGACACAAAATCGGGATCTATCCCCACCTTTCAAAAAATATGCCCCTGCATGTATAAATTACTAAAAATCTTTTCTTTCACATCTTCTTGCGGTTGACTGATTGACTAAAGAAAATAAGAAAGTAAGTATAAAAGGATAGGTTTTCCCTCTTCTGTTATGAATTGCATTAGGGTTGCCTTGAAACTCTTAGAGGTGGGGCTTCATCAAGCCATTTCTTTAGACTGGGGCTTCTTTAGTCATTTTTGGGTCCGAATCGGGTTCTTTGCTAGGTCCCTAGATGGATTCATTCTTGGTCAGAATAATCTCAGGATCAGTTTTACAGTACCAATCAGATTGGGACTTTTGCTAGGTCATAAGATTGGGGCTTCACTAAGTCACTTCTTCAAAATCTAGACTTCGCCTGCTCAGTTCTTCAAACCGGGGCTTCGCTAAGCAAAGGGAAGTTTTGAAAGCCTACCCCGAGCAAATTCTTTGGTGTCCAAGTTCGAGAATGAGATTGTAATCAGGACCGGAGTTTAATCATGACTTTAAGTCCAACGTTGGAAGTCAAGTCTACAGGACCCCTTTTGCACTCACCAGAATCAGAATCTCTTTTGAAAGCCATGATGGGTTTCACGCTTCATAACGTAATGCTTCAACGGATTGAGGCTGCATCAAGTGCATTGTGAGATCAGTCATGGTCAACCAACGAGTTTGGTTTTATAATCAAGTCATTCGGGCCTTCCACACGATACTTTGTCAAGCAGGGAGCTTCGCAAGTCATTTGGAGAAGTTTTCGTTCATGGATTCCTTGAGGTCGTTTCAAATATGACTCTCTCTTTGAATGACCAGTCAGTTTAGTGTTTCGCTGTTATCTTGGATCAGACCATCAGTCGGAGCTCTACCGAGTCATCTCTTAAAGCCAGGGCTTTGCCAATGAAAGAATCTTTCCTCACTTTAATAGAACCTGGGGCTTTGCAGAATTTTTTCCTCAGACTGGGGCTTCGATAAGTCACATCCACCCTCAGAAGAGAATTTTTGTCACTTTGACAATTGCATTAGTCTTTGGTTCTAAAATCCTGTCAGCATCAGCTTCAAGTGTCAGAGTGTGAGAAAGGAACTTCAATCAAGACCCGAGGTTTAAACCCGATCTCAGCCCAGGAGAAATTCTGGTCCCCGTGATACCTTTTGGCAGCATTAACAACATTTCAGCAACAATGATAGTTCAGTCCGCACCCAAGGGATACGACCCCAACTGCTCGAAACCTGTCTCAAACAGTTCCCAAACACATACATCCAAACACATCCCCAGCACATTCTTACATACATAAAACCCCTCTCGCATTGCCTTCCCACCAAAGAGTCAGCCCGTGGCTCATGTGACATGCACAAAGAGAAATAACCTTAACTGATTGCAAATCAAAATAGGAAATACTTTTGCCCAAAGTTAGGCTCGCGCATGCCCCAAAAGCAAAATAAAAAAATATACATATAAAAAAAACAGAAAATCATCATTCTAAGTGATTTCATGAATTGTTTGTCACCCCTTTAGCTTTACTAACATATTTATGGCCATACCATCTCATGCCTACACGCGTCGTCACAAATGTCATACATATCTCTGTTTGTCTCTTCACTAACGAATGCAGGAATTCAAGCGTGAAAGACCATTTTCCATCGCTACGGAGACTCATCCTCAACAAGGAAGATATTCACCAAAGCCCAAAATCAATGGTTTCAACAAGATTGAAAGAAATCAAATCCCCTTTTCGGCAAGAAATGATTCCGGGCAAAACATGAGAAGACCATCTCCAGTGTCTGCAAATCGGTCAGGGATGCCAATTTCTCAAATGCAAGTCAGTCAGGGACGCCAAGTTCTCAAGTGCACGAAGGCTAGGGACGCCAAGTTCTCAAATGCAAATAGGTCAGGGATGCCAAGTTCTCAAGTGCAAGCAAGTCAGGGACTCCAAGTTCTCAAAAGGCAAGTAGGTCAGGGACTCCAAGTTCTCAAATGCCAATCGGTCAAAGGTACCTCACGCCCCCAAATGTTTCAACATCTCAGTCAGGTGCATCAAGACTCTCAGCTCTATCCACTACCACACAGCCCCCGCGACTTGCTCTCCGGTAGGTAAGCATAGAAAAGGTACGTTAGTCCCTCAACATATCTCAGAAATATGCATACATTCACAAATGTTTCATGATTACCCATAACTTTTGCTACCTCTATCTCTAGTTTGAAAGAGTTAGTGAAGTACGCTTTAGTTTTTCAAACTTTCGCTACCTCTATCTCTAGTTCGAAATAGATAGTGAAGTACGCTTTAGTTTTTTAAACTTCAGCTACCTCTATCTCTGATTCGAAAGAGATAGTGAAGTACGCTTTAGTTTTTCAAACTTTTACTACCTCTATCTCTAGTTCGAAAGAGATAGTGAAGTACGCTTTAGTTTTTCAAACTTCAGCTACCTCTATCTCTGATTCGAAAGAGATAGTGAAGTACGCTTTAGTTTTTCCAACTTCAGCTACCTCTATCTCTGATTCGAAAGAGATAGTGAAGTACGCTTAAGTTTTTCCAAACTTCAGCTACCTCTATCTTTGATTCGAAAGAGATAGTGAAGTACGCTTCAGTTTCTCCAAACTTTAGCTACCTCTATCCCATAGATAGTGAAGTACGCTTCAGTTTCTCCAAACTTTAGCTACCTCTATCCCATAGATAGCGAAATACGCTTCAATTTCTCCAAACTTTAGCTACCTCTATCCCATAGAAAGTGAAGTACGCTTCAGTTTCTCCAAACTTTAGCTACCTCTATCCCATAGATAGTGACTCTATCCCATAGATATTGAAGTACGCTTCAGTTTTTCCAAACTTTAGCTGCCTCTATCTCTGTTCGAAAGAGGTAGTGACGTAAGCTTTAGTTTTACCAAGTGACAACCTCCATTAATTGTCAATCAGGTGACTACTCCACGAATCGTCAAAACCTCAAGGATCCTAAACATTGTTCCTAACTATCTAGTGAGACCCGAACTATGACCTGGCTTGATTCCTCCGAGATACGCAGGTAGCCTACTTTAGGTTCAACCAATTCATCACATATGACACCCCTTTTCCCAGTGGATCTTTTCCGAACTACGATCTGGCTTGATTCCTCCGGGATACGTAGGTAGCCTTCCAAAGGTTCAGCCACTCGACCACCTTGGTCACCCAATCCGTCTCGGCAGTTCGCCAGATTGGATCCTTTTTATCGACAACCCCACTCGCCCTGCAAGTGACGTTGCCGAGGGGCTTCTGTAAGTACCCAAATCTGGCTCATGCCTTCCGGTTAAGTTTCCCGACAATTCCCTGGACTTTCCTAAAATTCAGGGGCAGTTTGGAAACTTTCCCAAACCTTCCAAGGGGTGAAGGACTTGCTAGAAATTAAAATTCCACGTAGTCCCTCACTAGAAAGAGCTTCTAGAATGCCACCTTGCATGATTCTAGAAACAGGCTGAGTCATTAAAGGATAAGACCGCACGACTTCATTAGCAAGTGGTTAATGTCGCACGGCTTCATTAGGAAGCACAAAACTGCCTATAAATAGAGGCCTCCTCTATTCATTTGGATATACAATTTTAGCACTGTTACTATGCCAAAATAGAACCACGAGTTTCCCGAGAGCAAAACCCTCTCAAAATCACCTCCCTCCTCTCCAAAATCCCTCCAAAGTCACTTCTTCCTTAGGAATGCTTCAAGGGAGATAGAAGAACACCACCATTGGTAACCTCTACTTCTTTCCTCTTTTAAATATACTTGTCATATTGTTATATTGCTTACTTGCTTTCCATATTGCCATTTTATTGCTATTATGTGATTTATTGCTATAAAGATCAAGTCTTTACTATGTAGATGAAATTACCCGGATTTCGCGCGAGCGAAAGCGGTTGTCTTTCGCGGAGGGTTGGTGTTTGAGACCTCGCTTCTTGGGAAGGAATGAGGAGTCTCCATGCGGTTTTTGTATTTTGAGCCCAAACGTTGAGAAACGGCTTTAGTGAAAATGGTGTCGTTTTTATTGGTAGCAAAAATTTAGGAAAAGGCTTTGAAAACATGGGATCATTTTTATTGGTAGCAAAAACGAGTAAAAACCTATTGGGTACCAGAGATTGTTAGGTTCGGAGGTCATGTTACGTTTCGGGAAGAGTATTACGAGATCACCCGAAACGCCTCGTATGACGAGTCTTTCTACCTTTCTCGAAATCGTATGTGTGTGTGTGTGTGTGTGTGTTTTGAAATGGGGGCTTGAATGACAAGCTTAATCTTGGTTTGAATGTCAAATGTTGATTAGGTGACCTGTTTGAAAAGGCGAGCATTTGAATGACAAACGTCGGTTTTGAGACGGAAATGAGTGTTTGCGTGGCAAACGTCGATTTTGAGCTTTTTGAAAGAGTGTTCGAAGGACGAACTCCAGTTTTGAACCGGACATTACATTGTTAATGATTTTAGGGGAAAAACGTATTAAATGTTTTTGAATGTCAAAAGTTTGCTTTTAAGTTTGAAGATGAGCGTTCGGATGCCAAACGTCATTTTGCGCTTTTGAAAGAGAGTTCGAAGGACGAACTCCGGTTTTGAACCGGGCATTACATTGTTAACGATTTTTACGGGAAAAAGCATTTTAAATGACATGCAATCAACGAATCGGGTTGCGACTCGGACTTTGAAAAGTAAATACTATCACGATCCAAACGGGTCGGACTTTGTAAATGACAATATTTAAATGCGGTATCGACGGAATCAAACGATCCGAAATCGTAAATGACAATCAACAAGCCAAATCGGCTAGGAATTGTAAATGACGATCGACGAGCCAAAATGGCTCGGAGTTGTAAATGACGTTCGACGGATCAAACGGTCCGGAATTGTAAATAATAGAAAAGTAAATGACGATCGACAATATTTAAATGCGGTATCGACGATTATCACGATCCAAACGGGTCGGACTTTGTAAATGACAATATTTAAATGCGGTATCGACGGAATCAAACGATCCGAAATCGTAAATGACAATCAACAAGCCAAATCGGCTAGGAATTGTAAATGACGATCGACGAGCCAAAATGGCTCGGAGTTGTAAATGACGTTCGACGGATCAAACGGTCCGGAATTGTAAATAATAGAAAAGTAAATGACGATCGACAGATCGATCGATCCGGAATAGTAAATGACAGAAATTTAAACGGAACGGGGTTAGAACGCCGTTTTAACCCGTGATTACTTCTCTTACGGGAAGAGAAGAGGATCGAGGGGCTAAAACGTATCGGATCCTGTTAGACGGAGGCGTCTACATTTCAATAACGTTGTTCGAAACGGTTGTAGCGACTGGCGCATAAACCGAGACAAAATGAGAGATTAAAGAGAGGGAGTTATACCTATGGCTAGGGTCGACTCCTTTGGCTTGGGGGTGTATACGGGATACGGAAAGTGGTTTGGAACGGTGTTTCGGAGTGGTGAGGAGCGTATTTGATCGAAATACGGAAGTTTCACACGAATCGAGACGAAATGGGAGCTCGAGAAGGGGTGAAACTCAGTTGGGCCGTGGCTATGGTGAAAATGGAGAGTAATTTTTGTTGTTCTTCTCTCTGGCTTTGACAGCCCTTCTATTTATAGGTGAATTTTCAGTATGAGTCCGGCCGGACTTAGACTGAAATCCAGGGGGTTTTGTGGTATTTTGGAATTTTGAGGGACTTGCTGGCAATTTCTCAGAACCTGCAAATGAGTCCGGCCGGACTTGGTCTGCAATCCAGGGGTAATTTGGTCATTTAGCCTTGATTTCTGATTGAAAGTTGACTAGAGGGAGGTGGCATGCTTGCCACGTGTCCCATGACTCACCATTTGTGTGGGAGTTCGTTCCCGGGTCCCGGTTTTGTCCGTTTTTAAAATAACAGTCCGAAAAATGTCCGAAACGCCCCCGAAAAGTGCCGGAAAGTGCATTTTTCAGGGAAAGCCGTACTTTTATGTGCGATGACGTGTGTTAAGTACGCTTCGACGTTGGGATGCTCGGGGCAGTCCCGGGACGTCTCGTTGGCTTGGCAACGGGGAGCTTAACGGGTTCCGGTTAACCTGGAGCGGGCCAGTTAACGGATTTCGGTTAACTTTCTGACTGATTTTGACGATCCGAATTTTGGTACTTACAGTTAGCCCCTCAGCGACGTCACTTCCGAAGGAGGTTGGGTCGTTAAAAAAAGATAAGGATCCAAATCGGGATGCCTTACTTTGAAAGAGACCTGGGCGGTCAGCTAGCTGGACCCTTAGCGAAAGGATTCCTACGTATCCCGAGTGGGAATCAAGCCGATCGTAGTTCGTAGGTGCAAGGAGCCGCGCATGGGGACCTTGACCTGAGCGAGACTGTTGGGAGGCGTCTAAACCTGAATGAGACCATTGCGAGGTGCCTGAACCTGAATGAAGACTATTGTGAGGCGTCTGGACTTGGGATTCCTGAAACCTTCGAGGGCGTGTGGCGCCTCAAACCAGAGTTGCTGGATCATACGAGGGCGTGTGGCGCCTCAAACCGAAGTTGGTGAAGCATACGAGGGCGTGTGGCACCTCAAACCGGAGTTGGTGAAGCATACGAGGGCATGTGGCACCTCAAACCGGAGTTGCTGGATCATACGAGGGCATGTGGCACCTCAAACCGGAGTTAGTGAAGCATACGAGGGCGTGTGGTGCCTCAAACCGAAGTTGCTGGATGATACGAGGGCATGTGGTGCCTCAAACCGGAGTTGATGAAGCATACGAGGGCGTGTGGCGCCTTAAACCGGAGTTGCCGGATCATACGAGGGTGTGTGGCGCCTCAAACCGGAGTTGGTGAAGCATACGAGGGCGTGTGGCACCTCAAACCGAAGTTGGTGAAGAATACGAGGGCATGTGGCGCCTCAAACCGGAGTTGCTGGATCATACGAGGGCGTGTGGCGCCTCAAACCGGAGTTGGTGAAGCATATGAGGGCGTGTGGTGCCTCAAACCGATGTTGCTGGATGATACGAGGGCGTGTGGCGCCTCAAACCGGAGTTGATGAAGCATACGAGGGCGTGTGGCGCCTTAAACCGGAGTTGCTGGATCATACGAGGGCATGTGGCGCCTCAAACCGGAGTTGGTGAAGCATACGAGGGCGTGTGGCGCCTCAAACCGGAGTTGGTGAAGCATACGAGGGCATGTGGTGCCTCAAATCGGAGTTGCTGGATCATACGAGGGCGTTTGGTGCCTCAAACCGGAGTTGGTGAAGCATACGAGGGCGTGTGGCGCCTCAAACCGGAGTTACGAGGATACATTTATCCAGAGATGAAGGCGTTCGTGCCTTGGATGCTAGGCTTACGTTGACTGCCAGGTTTATCCTGCTGGGGATAGGGCGGCAATGATGGGAATGGTTGTGTTAAACTGGCGTTATTAACAACTCGGAAGGATCGACGTTTCTTCTTTAGAATCCTGCTGGGGATGAGCGTTCAGGCTTACCTTGATGGCCGAAGAGGGATTATTGTGCGCGCTTACCTTGATGGCCGCTGAGGTGGGACGATCGGGCTTACGACTGGCGGCCGGGGAAGTGAACGATGGTGAAAACCACTAGAAATTTTAACGTCGGGAGATGGAAATGTAACTTGAATGTCCGGAGACAGGGTTGAGCGTTTGAATGTGAAACGTCAACTGAGGATTAAATTTAACGTCTGGAGACGAAATTGTAACTGGAATGTCCGGAGACATGATTGAGCGTTTGAATGTCAAACGTCAACTGAGGACTGAATTTAACATCTGGAGACGAAATTGTAACTGGAATGTCCGGAGACATGATTGAGCGTTTGAATGTCAAACGTCAACTGAGGATTAAATTTAACGTCTGGAGACGGAAATGTAACTGGAATGTCCGGAGACATGATTGAGCGTTTGAATGTCAAACGTCAACTGAGGACTGAATTTAACGTCTGGAGACGAGCGTTAGTGAGAACTAACGGAGAATTTAACGTCTGGAGACGAACGTTAGTGAAAACTAACTGAGAATTTAACGTCCAGAATTTAACGTATGAAGACGAACGTTAGTGAAAACTTAACGGAGAATTTAACGTCTGGAGACGAACGTTAGTGAAAACCTGAGAATTTAACGTCTGGAGACGAGCGTTAGTGAAAACTAATTGAGAATTTATCCTCGGGGGATGGGGCGTTAGAAATGTCTAACTGGGGGGAAATTTTACACTTTTGGGGGCCAAAAGGGGTAAAATCGGAACTGCCAAAAGTTGAGGGGCTGAATTGGAAGGAATCTTTTAAATTGTAGCAAGAGTCCAGCCGGACTTGGACTGAGTTTGACCAAGTTCAAAATCAGCTCCAAGTCTGACGCAAACCCATTCCTTTTCCCCCATTAATTCCGACGAGAGAGGAGAGAAAGGAGAGAAAATTTTCACCCCAAATTGTGAGGTTTGCTCAAATTTGTGAAGGAAAATTGCTATGGAAGGTGATTGGAAACCAATGGCTCGTCATGGAAGGACCGATGACGAAAGAACGCGGTTGGTTCGGACCATTCGAACCAACATTCATCCATTGAATCCGGCAGAGTTCTACCCGGCTAGGGATAAACACAACTCCAAAGGAGGGATCGAGAGACAGGTACACTTCCCTCAAATTCCATTAATTTTAAGAATGTGCATTCTTTAAATGTTAGAAATTTGACTAGGAAGTGTTGGGGATTTTGGGTGCCCGGATTGGGGCTTTTGACTTTGCTATGAGCCTTTGTCGAAATTGACTAGGATGTAGTTCAATTGACACTTTGAGTAGATGACATAAAAATTTTGGTTGCAAAATTCCATGTCTAGATGGGTTTTCCGAATTTAAAGTATGTTTAAATCGGGGTGGAGTAATTTTTCGAAATGTTCGAAAGAATTTGAAAGTTCCGGTTTCGACGGAGTTTTCGAAGGGTTTTGAAAGTTCCGAATTCGACGGAGTTTTCGAAATGCTTTGAAAGTTCCGGATTCGACGGAGTTTTCGAAGGAATGGAAATATTTTTAGGAAATGAATGAGAACAGTATCTGCATTGCATCCCTTTTTGACATGCGTTCGTGCATTCTGTTGACGTCGCTTTTGTGCTTAACGTGTCCTTGCTTTGTTCACCTGCAGGGGCGAGGGATAGTTGATGTCCACAACCAGAAGAGTCGGGGAGCCTTTGAGGCAGTGCGAGCGCTGTGGGAGGTATTTTTGGACGATGCTCGAGTGGGAGAGAGGAGTCCACGGCTGCTGGTGGTTGACTCTGGATTGACTGGATTCATCAGTGCGGTAGCTGCGATAGCTGCGACGCAGAGGGCCAGGTCCATGTACGTAGCTTTGAGCGAGTACTGGTGGGATACGACCCACACTTTTCATTTCAGATAGGGGGAGGCGACGGTGACTCCCACTGATTTTGCTGCTATCACTGGGTTGCCGACTTATGGCAACGCGCTGGTGTGGGTGGATGGTTATACCCCGGGGCAGTTGTCTGAGCTGCTGGGTTTTAATATTACCAATGCCAGGGGCTTAGGCATTCGGTACAGGCTGATGGAGTTGCATCTGCAGACGGGTATTGCAGATTATTTGGCTGGGTCTCTGAGGATGACCGTGGAGCGCCTGGCTCGAGGGTTCATTTGGTCCGCGTTGTCAGCGACTTTGTTCCAGACTTCTGACACGTCCTGTCACTTCCCTTTGCTCGGGTCGCTGACAGACTTGGATGTCGTGAGGGGGTATGCATAGGGGGAGGCTGGACTGGCCGAGCTCTACCATTCCCTGGACAGGTTCTCGCGGGGAGAGGAGAACTCCCTGAGCTGTTTCTCGCTTGCTCTGGATGTAAGTTCATGTCTTTTTCTCTTCCTTGTCTCTTTCATGTACTCGTATGTATCTGCTCTGTAGCTGATATAACTTTCCATTTGCTTGACAGGTCTGGTGCTATGGGGTGTTCAGTCCGCAGCAGTGGGACATTAGGGAGGCGTATCGACCCCTGTTCCCTGCCATGCTGGTTTGGCAGAAGAGGGCGAAGAAGGCGGTCTCGTCGAGAGTGGGCACTCGGCTGATGTACGAGGAGGTGTCCCAGGCCCTGAACCGGGAGTTCTCTGAGAGGATCCAGCTGACCTGGTGGAGTCGATTCCACGCTGTCGTGGTTCAGGTTGCTAGTGAGGTTACGCGGCGGCGGAAGCTCCTGGTGGGACTTCATTACGACGCTATGTATCTGGGGGAGAGGGTGACCCGTCAGCATGGCCCGGGGTCCCTTCCGATGGTGTCGGTGGATCCACCTCTGCGCATGTAGCATTCGCTGTCGATGCCGATGGAGGAGTTGGAGAGGTATAGACAGGGCGTGTTCTATACCGAGTACATCATAGCGGGGGCCGACTATGAGACTTTCTTGAGGATGAGGCTGAGGAGCCCACAGGTGCAGCACAGGGAGGGCGAGGGCCCTGGATATCCCCGAGATCTCCCGCTCCCACGCGCTAGGCTGGCGTACGAGGGGCTGGATGGTTCGCGCAGGCGACTTGTGATCCCGATCCCGGAGGAGCCGAGATCTCGGTATAGGGTGGACCCCAACACTTCGGTGAGTGCTTTTGATTTTCTGCATTTGATAGTAGCATTCTGCAAATGTTGCATCTGTACTTTCTGCTCGTCCTTTTGATGACTTTCCTGGTTCGCAGGTGTCTGGCCGTACGTACAACGAGGCTATGAGACTGGTGGACGGGTGGGCCGCCTACACTAGGAGGCTCGTGGAGTTCCTGAGATGCAGTTCCCGGAGGAGCGTGGATGTCCGTGAGCCGAGGCCGTCTAGGCCGAGAGGTTCGCCTGCTCCCATGGCTGGTGGGGAGGACTTTGCACAGGGATTTGGCCAGTTCGCGGGCGGAACAGCTGGGTTTGGAGCTCGTCCTCCTTCGTACTCGGGGCACGAGAGGGGAGAGTCCTCGAGTTCGCAGACGCCGAGGAGGCCTTTTGCGTATTCCCGCCTGGAGGAATTCGGGGATTATCTGTTCGCGACGGATCCGGCGGCGGCGGAGCAGTGCGTCGAGTGCTCGGATGACGAGCAGGACTCGGAGTAGTCCTCTTTTATTACTTTCTTTAGACAAAATGTATGTATTGTCCGGAACAGTTTGACTTGAACTGTATTTGAAAAGGCGCCCGTGGGGCGGAACCTGTACTTCGCGCATCTATTTAGTGATTACCTTCTTTTATTTTGGCAAATAAGCAAGTAGGTTAATCATAAAAATAAATAATATGAAACATGCATGAAAAATTGAACGAGTCAAAATTTATGCCTATATGCACTGATATTTAATTATTTGCACTGTTGCACGAGCCCGGGGCGGAAGAGGTGTTGGCTTTGGTTGAATGAAACCAGGGGTACGCAGATTTATGAGGCATGAACAGGGCGTTGTTTTGAATTGCTTCCAATTTAGGAGCAGCTGGCTGCAGAGTTGACCAGGTCAACTGCAAGGGGAGTCCGGCCGGACTAAGGGTGAGTTTTCAGAGTCTTTTAAATTACAGTTTCAGCTTTGCAATTTGTTAAGCACTGCGCATTCACCCTCGATCGCTTAGTCAATTCTCTCAAATTCCTAAGGTTTCCTTCATTTTCCATGGCTCCCTTTCCTAAGCAATCGTCTCGATGCAAGAGCGATATTTGGACAATTTCCGCCGTGGGTACGGAACCACACGAGGCAAAATAAGGGGTTTTTCGAAGGCCGTTACGGATGAAATCTGCTTGGGCTTTGAAGGAGCTTATGCCGATTGGGATCTTTTGAGAGCAGCGGCTCGTTTCTGGGATGTAAGGAGGAACGTGTACAACTTCTCGTACAACGAAATCACTCCTACGTTCAAAGATTTCCGGGCCATTCTGGGAGGACCTGAGACGGAACAGCTAGTTCTTCCTTATGCTGGTGGCATGGCCACTGTTGTGAAGCTAGTGTCTTTGCTTGGTATCTCGGCTGGAGAAGCATACGGGATGCTGATACTGAATACTGATTATGTTGACATTTCGGGATTGCCCGATAGATTTGCCGAGGCTGAGGGGAGCATCTTTGCGTGGGACGCATTTTCTCTGTGCGCGATCGCTACTCTGTTCACGTTCACGTCCCTAGGTGTGTGCCATCACAGCGTACTGGACCTGGTGAGGCAGTGCCGGAGCGGGGAAGACATCGTGCCGTTGGTCTTGGGCAAGACGTTCCTGGGCATAGGGCGGATGGCGACCGGTAGCCGATACATGTGGGCAGGGAGTCCCGCTATGCTTACCATGTGGTTGAGGAAGAGACTGCAGATGATGCCTGAGGTGCCAATGTATTGTGACGCTTGGTCCTTCTCTCGACGTCCTCTGGTGATGGGGGCAATCAGCCGAGCCGGAGCTCTGGATGGCCAGCACTTTGCACGCATCACTTGCGATGGTGGGTTCCCCATTGGAAGTTACAGACTTGTCGGACCACTCAGAGGGTCTGTTGGTTGTCGAGTGCCTGGGCCGTCTCGCACGTCTTTCTACATTCCATCGTTGGTTCTCGCGACAAGACGGGCCGGAGCAGTGCCATTGACGGACTTGAGTTATGCCGCTACCTTCGAGGTGGGATCTCTCGCCGATGGAAGATCCTTCGACGTTATTGCTCCTCACACGGTGGTGGCAATACACGTCCTTTCCCGCTGTGGTTCTCTTTCACCGGAGAGGGGGCACTGCTCGTCTACGCAGATTCGAACCGGTACGAAGAGTGTATAGGGGAGACACGTATGGCTATCTTGTGGAGACGGAGTGAGCCGTTGGGTGATGGACACCTTGACAGCTCGACCTTGAGGAGGACCGGCGGAGCTAACCTCGGAATCGCATCGGGAATGACATGGCCGACTATGAGGCCACGCCGATCGGGAGGCCAATCAAAGCATGGTCATGATGGCTCGAAGCGAGGCAGCTCGAGACAGAGCTAGAGAAAGGGCGCGCTGGGATGCCATAGGTAGGTTGACGGAGGCATCGGGAAGGGTCCCCGAGCCAGTAGAAGGACTACCTAATATTTCCCGTGAAGGTGAAGAACACTCGCCGTGGGAAAGGGAAGGGGAAGAAGGATGAAGGACCAAGTACGAGAAACTAGGTTGACCTTGCTATCCCGTAGTATCCACCCACTATCATTGCAGCATACATTAACCGATTAATGTTTTATTGTAGTTTTGCTAGCGTGTAGCGAGTCAAGAGTTGACCGTGCTTGAACTCATCAAAGATTGTTTTAACCGTAATGAATTTGTAGGTTAATTGAAAAGAGTTTTTCAAACACAAGCAATTGATGCTTATTGTATTTTTTTAGACCGAACCAATGATGGCCGCCACGTTCCCTTTTACAATTGGACTAAGGGGCTCAGTCACCGTAGTTCGACACTTTTAGGTGAATTTGAGAAAACAAAGACAAAAGAAGTGCGACTGTTTTTACCCGGATCATTAGCGGAATGTATCCAATGGGTATTACTCTTTTAGCACTTTAATTTTACCGAGGGGCGGTGTATGGGGAAGGAGAGTTGACTCGTGCTCTTCCTCAAACGAAGTATTTGCGGAGCTTGCTTCCGTTCACGGGGTTAACGAAAGGGTTCCCGTCCAAGTCTCGCTAACTTCATGGCTCCTCCGAGAAGATTCTTTATACCACGAACGGTCCTATCCGTAGGCTCCCACTTTCCGAGGGGATTGGTCTCGCGTAGGAGGCTTTTCCTTTAGCACCAAGTCGCCTTCTCTCGATGTCTCGGATCTTGACTTTCTTGTCGAATGCTCGGGCCATTCTCGCTCCGGTAGGCTCGAGCGTGTTCCATGGCTTTCAATCCGCGCTCGTCGAGTAGAGCAAGTTCGTCGTGACGGCTTTGTAGCCATTCGACTTCATTGATCCCATTTTCCAAGAGGACTCGGAGGGATGGAATTTCCAATTCCACGGGCAACACGCTTCCATTCCGTAGGTAAGTGCGAACGGAGTCTCCCCGTGGCGGTTCGACCGATGTTCGGTATCCCTGCAGGGCTAGATGTAGCTTTTCGGGCTCCCGACCTCCGGTGGTCATCTTTCCGATTATCATGGCGAGAGTCTTGTTGGCCGCCTCTACCGCACCATTGGTTTGTGGTCCGTAAGGAGAAGATTTGTGACGTGTGACTCGACCCGGCCGCAGTTGGTCACAATCTCCTTCGAAGTGGGTCCCATTGTCGGAGATGATCTCGCTGGGCACTCCGTATCGGCACATGATGTTCTCTCTGATGAACTCGGCCACCTTCTTAGAATTCGCACCTTGTACGATCCGGCTTCTACCCATTTGGTGAAGTAGTCGATCGCGACTAGAATGAACTCGTGACCATTGCTCCTCGGTGGAGTGATCTTGCCGATGACGTCGATTCCCCATGTGGCGAAAGGCCATGGCGTAGTCATGCAATAGAGTTCATGAGGAGGGATGTGATTGAGGTTGAGAACCGCTGACATTTGTCGCAGCCTTCGACGAACCGGATGCGCCGTTTCCATCGATATCCAATAGTATCCCATACGGAGAATGATCTCGTGTCAATGCTCGGGCATTCATGTGCGGACCGCAGTTCCGTTGTGAACTTCTGTTCATTAGCTCGCCGGCTTTTTCTTTGTTTACACACCGAAGGAGTGGCCCTTGGTGGCGCTTCTTGTACAACATACCCCTTAATGACGAAATGGGATGCCAGCGTTTTAATGCCATCAGGTTTTTGGCTGTGATCCCTTCGTTGTATTGTCCATCTTCATGTGTGAAGGAAGCTTCTCCGTTTTGGAGGTACGGGTAAATCTGATTGTACCAGGGTTCATCGATCGGTTCTTTTTTTTTATTTCGATCTCACAAAGAATAGGCGGGTGTTTCCCGTCCGCCTATTCTCGAGGGGTTTTACCGTTTCCCATCGGGAATTTCGACAAGAGAGGCGAGGGTTGCTGGCATCTCGCGGCGGTTCCTCGTCTCTTGGCAAATAGTGAAAAGAGATGTCCTTGAACCGAGCAATGAGCTCCTCCATGTACGCGTGGTACTTCGGAGGCCGTAATCTACCGTCTTCCATTTGTTGGACACTTGATTGATGATCAATGCCGAGTCTCCGTATACATCCAGCTTCGAGATGTTGCGCTCGAGGGCGGCTTCCACTCGCCGCACAAGCTTCATATTCTCGCCGCATTATTGGTTGTTTCAAAATTCAACTTGATGGCTATGGGAGTATGCTCGCCCTGGGATCGACAAGGAGCATTCCAATACCATTCCCTTCTTGTTGGCTGCCCCATCGAAGAAGAGCTTGCCGCCGGTTTGCGCCGGGCCGAGTGAAAAGATTCCGTCGTCCGGAAATCGCTGGATCGTGACCCTTAGGTTCACTGCTTGGGAAGTCGGCCACCGATCTCGCCATTACTCGCCTCTTTGTTGATTTTCTCGACCATGTACTTGATGTCGAACTCACCAGAAGAATGACCACTGCTAGTCGCATTGACAGGATGGCTTGTCAAAGAGATATCTGACGGGGTCCATTTTGGAGACCAGAGCACCGAATGTGACCGCATGTAGTGTTTCGCTTCCGACTACCCATACCAAGGCGGTACAAGTTTTCTCTAATGCCGAGTAGCCGAGTTCACTTCCTTGAAGCTTCCGGCTTACGAAGTAGATTGCATGCTCAACTTTGGAATCTTTCTCGTTCTTGTGCCGCATTGCTCCGATTGACGTGTCTCATCACCGTCGATACAGGAGTAGTGGCTTGTCTTCATGTGGCGGGCACAGTAATTGGGGGATTCACCAAGTAGGTCTTGATTTTCTCGAAAGCCGTTTGGCACTCTGAGTCCCATTTGATGCTCGGCATTCTTCTTCATCGCTTGAACATGGGCTCGCAGAGAGATGTCAACCGGTTGATGAAGCGACCGATGTAATGAAGTCTTCCCATGAAACTTTTCACTTCGTCGAGTCCGAGGCGGCTTCATGTCGATGATGGCCTTGATTTTCTTGGGATCGGCTTCGATACCTCTTTCTCGTAACCATGTACCCTAGTACCTTGCCGCGCTTGACGCCGAAGGTGCACTTCGCAGGTTCAATCTCATGGAGTGTTTTCGAGTCTGTTGAAGAACTTTCTCGATCTGTCATGTGCCGCATGTCCGATCCTCGGAGTGGATGATCATGTCGTCGACATATACTTCGATTTCCTTGTGAATCATGTCATGGAAGAGGGCCATGCAGCCCGCCGGTAAGTAGCCCCAGCGTTCTTCGACCGAACGGCATGACCGTGTAGCAATATGTCCCCCACCTGAGTGGTGAAGGCAAAGCCTGGCTTGATCCTCCTGACATCTTGATCTCGGTCAGTATCCAAATAACCCGTCCACGAAGGACTTTACTTCGAAATTTGTCGTGGTGTCGACCAAAGATGTCGATGTTAGGCACTGGGAAATCATCTTTAGGGTCGGCCTTGTTGAGATCCCGAAATCCACACAAAGATCCGACCTTTCCATCGCCTTGGTGACCGTCACGATGTTGGAGAGCCAAGTCGGGTACTCAATCACTCGATGAAACCAACTCGGAGCATTTTCTCAATCTCTTCTTTCACTTGCAAGGACCACTCGGCTTCGATCTTGCGCAGCCTTCGTTTGACAAGCTTGATTCGGGATCCAGGGAATTCTGTGCTCCACGATCGAGGGATCGAGTCCTCGCATGTCCCGGTATGACCAGCGAACACGTCAACATACTCCTGAGGAGGCTTATCGTGGCTTCTTTTTCGCATCGGCGAAGAAACCGCCCACTTCAGGTCTCTCTTTAGGCTCTTGCACCGACCCTGTGTTCACTTTGGTCATAACCTCTTCGGCAAACTTGGGCCCGTTGTCCTCTTGGTCAACTACACGCTCGAGAACTTCTCTAATGTATTGTTCATTTAATGTGTCTCGCTTCTTTATCAATTGAGTTATTAACGTCTTTTAAGTTGTTTGTTAACTTATCGCTGTTAAAGTGGCAATGAGAGGATACTCCGAAAGGTCGACTTTTCATTAAACGAGAACGAGATACATGGTTGGCTACATTATCATAGTCTTCCGCGTAAGGCCGTTGGACGACTCAGAGGATCGGACTTTTACAAGGACTCGACTCAGAGGGTTTGAGACCGGGTTTAGGGAGATGTGGGTGCAGCCCAGCTTGTCTTCCATTTCGCCTCGGCTTGCCCTCGGTCCGGTGAAAGTTACCCAATTCTTCGGGCATTGCTGGATGCTTGATGAGGGTTCGGGGATCGAGAGGCTTGGCTTCGCTGTCCCAATCATGGCGATCATGCTATTTTCGGAGCCCGTGTCAATCGGTTTGGCACCTCCATGACTTCTTCAAAAAGACTCGTAGAGCCGGTCCACCGAGAGCGTCTTCTATGAATTCTGGTTCCTTCGCTTTGGAGTTACTGTCTCGAATGTGGCCTCGACGGCCGATCCGAACAACTGCTTTCCCATGGAGAGTACCTTGAGTTGCTCCTCCAAGTCCGGGATTCCCTTGAATGTGTACTCATGCTGGACTGTGGTGGCTTGGTCCAGGTAGAGCCGTGATGTCGAGGAACGCTCCCCTTAATCGGATTAGCTTTGAGTCCTCTCAAACGCTGAGGTCCCGTGCTAGCCGTTCCATCCTTTCGTAGTCTCGATGCCGACTATCCTCGCTTCTTTCTCATCTTCATCGGGCCTCCACGCCGGTCCCTCGCCTCCCCGTTTGTCGGTTCCGCTTCTGGCCCCTCAGCTTGTTGTTCCGCTCCCCGTCGGTCCCTCCGTCGGGCCCCGCTTGGCCCCTCGCTTCGCTCGCTTTCCTCGAAGTAATGAGCGAGGTCGAAACCGTAAGGCCTGAGGTTGGGTGTGCCGTCTGAGGTTCCCTTTGCGGGCCGCCGCCTTGGTGCGGGCGAGCCTTTTGTTTTCCCCGATGTCACTGGTGTTGGCACGTAGCCAAGCCCCCGGACCGTGGTGTGGTCCTTGACTTCGATGACTTGGTGCCGGCCCTCGTAACCTTGCCGAGCCCCAGCCCCGGGATGAAGTTCATGAGTTTCATCATCTTCATGGCAGGAGGGATCTTGTCGTGAGACAAATGGAAGGTCCACGTTGCATATTTGGGATCTTGGAGGTCTCCAGAGTGAATCCAAGCTTAATGCCATGTCGTCACTATGCTTGATTTCTAACACCGGAATGTCGTTGGTGCCGGTCCCCTAAGTGGTGACGCCGTCGCCGTAGATCGTGGTTAGCTCGTTGCCTTGCATGAACTTGAGGCACCGATGAAGGGTGGATGCCACGCCATTGATTTGATGCAGCCAGGGACGCCCCAGATGGCTGTAAAAGTGATTGGAATGTCCAACACTTGGAATTCGGTGGGGATCATCCGCTTGCCGAACCATATATTAAGAGTAGCAACCCCGAGAACTGTACGGGAAGTAGAGTCATAGGCCTCGACAAAGGTGGGACCGAAGGCTTCAGATCCGTGGCTTGATGTCAAGCAGTCCATCATCTTGGCGGCAAGACATTCATTCCGGAACCTCCGTCTACCAACACGCGGAAGGCGACGCCGTCCACTGGATCGTGATGTAGAGCGGCTCATTGTGATCAGCCCCAAATTTTGGAAGGTCCAAATCGTGAAGGTGATAATGTTGCCATAGTGGATGTTGCCGATCATCCGAATGACTTCGTCTGGGGTTGCGCCCACGGGGACCATGGTACGGCCAGCTTTCCTCTAGCTTGAGCTTGTGAGGATACGAGGAGGTGAGCAGAGACCAAAGGGAAATGTTCGCCCGAGTTTGCTTGAGCCGAGCGAGGATCGGTCCTCTTTCACGGAACTTGCGTCTTCGGGCCGGGGTCATAGCTTCTGCTCCGTCGGCTTTTTGGTGGCCTTAGGTGGTAATGCATGGATTTGACCCGATCGGGTTAGAACGCCGACATCGTGCTTGGTTCCTTCGAACAGTGCCGCTCTGAAGCCGAGCCATAGTTAGAGGAGGATTCCTCGTAGCATAGGGCCATATGTCTTCCTCAACTCATTGATCGTAGATGTATTCCCGGGAGCTTCGGCAGCTTGACGGATTCTCGTCCTGTGATACCGGCTTGGGTGCCTCCGGGGAGGTAGTTTACGGATTGCCGCAGCTGTTCGAACGTCGCGCACATGCTGGTCGCTCGAACCGAATCGTGCGTTGCTGACCCTCCGGGAGTTTGGAGAGTTCTCGGCTCAAGCGAACAGCCTCCTTGATCTCTTCACGGTATATCGCGCTCCTTTCCTTCTTGCCGAGCATACTCGGGCATTCTGGAGTTGGGTCTCGGCGATACTCATGGTTTGCTAATTTTCCTCCGCTCTTGGCCCAAATCAACTTTCTTGCACCGAGCTCGCGTCGAGAGTTAGTGCTCGCGTTTCTTCCCACGTGAGAATAGCCAAGCTTCTTTGAACCGCGTGCGCGGCCTAGGTAAACTTCCATCGGGGAGAGCTTTCTTTTCGCTTTATCTCGAGTGGCGGGTATGTCGGAAGGTGAGTACACGGCTTCCCGAACATCTCGCCCATGTGACCGGTTGCCGTCCTGGGCTGATCGTTTCGTAAACGAATGCCGCGGTCCGTGGAATTTCCCGAGTAGTTGCTCGAGACGAATTTCCATCTTCCTCTTGTTTTTAAATAGACCTTCCTCCCCGAGTTGGCCTTTCAATTTGAGTGCGGAAATGATCCGTTTCCATCCTCCCGTGACCTCGGGAGTCCGGTTTTGTTGACCTCATACCCGGCTTGGAAGAGAATGGTTTCATCGTCTTCGTCGTCGCCCTCATAGAGAACTTGCTTTCCTCGGGAGGTAAGCGCTCGGGATTTGTCTCGCCGTGCCGTTCCATCTCCTAGGTCATCGGGACCGCTGACCACCCTCGTGTGGCGCAGGGGGTCGGATGAGAACAGACGGTAGTCGAGGAAGTTGCCGTGAGCAAAACCCCGAGGTCGAACCGGTCTAGAGTGGCCTCTAGCTTTCGTCCGAAGCTGCTTGTGACACTTTAAGGGCTTTGTCCCTGTAGGTCCTTCGAGCTTGGTCTTCGTCCCAAAAACGGCTTTCTTGAGCGGCTAGTTCCATAAGGGCTTTCCTTGCGAGAGCTAAACAGTCTCCGTAGGTGCGCGCCGTCTGACTAGTGTCCAGAACCGTGATCACATCCAAATCTCCGAATGGCGGAAACACTTGGATTACGTTAACGAAGGAAGTCGGGCTGGGACATTCCATGCGGCCTTCCTTGATCTCGATTACCAAGAAATTTGTCCATATCTGCTTGATTGACCCCACGGGGGTGTTGAATTCTCGCAATGTTGACAGCCTCGTGATCTCGCCGATCGCCAAGTCTATCGAGCTAGCAGCCATCGGCGGGATGTCCGAATCCGTGGCCGTGACGGCCGGGAGCAGAATCGAACCGGAGCATGTTGATGCCGAGGTGGTCATTTCCCACGTTGGAAGCCGACTCGTCTTGCGGGGAAGACCTTTCACGATGTTTTCGGGCGGCCGCCAAGCGTTCCCGAGGTTGATCCGATTCGTGACAGGTGAGGAGCTTGGTCTCCTTCGGCCGTTGCCCTTCTCGCCGCGGCGCTTGAGGGTATAAGCTTGACCGACGGCACGGGCCGTTGCCACCGGGCCGGTACTGAAGTGATGATGAGCTCGAGCTCGGCTGCTGTGGCCTCGTTTACCATGAGCAGCAGGCTGCCGAGGGTGACTTTGGCATTGCAGTAATCCGACGATAAGGACCGGATCCTTGGTATCATCGGGATATCTCGGAATAGATGATGTTGACGAAGTCGTCGTCGCCACTTGATCGAGGGATTCTTTGTCGTGTCAACCGCTGCTTCCAATTGTCTGGATAGCCGCCTGTATCGGACGTTGAGCTTGACAATTTCCATGGTATTGGAGCCTTGGTCGTAGGTGACCCGATCGGAACGGGTGCCGTCCTCGAAACCGAGCATGTGAATGCAGAGGTCCGCCCGCGGCCCGCGCATCCTCGACTCCGGAGAGTCCCGATTCGTCGTCGTCTCGACGGCTCAACCCAAACGTAGGGACGTATTGCGTCCGGGTGCGTTGCCGAGCCGCTAGAAAACATCATGCCCTTCATTGGAGAAGAGGGGTGCAATGGGTAGTTCCTCATGGAGGACATCCCATACGACGTCCATGCATTCATCACGAGAATGACGGTGCTTGTTGACCTTTATCACGAAGATCTCTTCACTGGGCGGGGCCAGAGAGTTGGCTTGAAGAATGCCGACGAATCTCCGATTGGAGACAGGGGGTTTACGTGCCCGCATCACGGCGATGCTCGCTGTTTCTTTCCACCCGCTCCAAATGTTGGAAACGACAGCTGAACTTGATGTATCGGATCGCTGTGGTCCGCCCGCCGAGTACGTTTACATAGTTAGCATCTCCTGACTCGAGGGATTCTCGATGAGATTTGCCCCGATAGTCCCTCGTCGATTTGAAGGAGGTAGCCCTGTGCTCGATCGGGCACGCTTGGCCGTTGTCTCGCTTCGTTTCCTATGAGGAAACCTGTCCTCTCGATGACTTCAAGATCTCCCGCCGCTTAATGAACTTAACGCACCGATGGAGAGTGGAGGCATGGCTTTCATGTGATGCAGCCAAGGGCGTCCCAAAAGAGCCGTGAATTCGGATGGAATGTCCATCACGTGGAATTTTGCCGGCACCATTTGGGTTTCGAACCAGAGTTCCAGAGTCACCGTCCCCGTGATGGGACGAGACGTCTTGCCGTAGGCCTTGATAGTCCGAAGCCGACGGAATCAGATGGCTTTCGCTGATGCGCAGGCTCGCATCATGCTGAGAGGGAGGACATTAACGGCTGACCCGTTATCCACCAATACTCCGGGGAGTGATATGGTATTGAGCTTGAGAGTGATGTACAGAGCTTCGTTGTGCCCCGAGGCATCTCTCGGCAGGTCTTCGTCACGTAACGTGATCATACCGCCATACAATCGGAATCGTAGATCTCAGTCTCTATCCGGAGAAGGAGAGTCATCAAGCCATCCATTTTCTGTCTTCCTCTTGCGAGGTAAAGCCTTTGGCCGGAGCCTCTGGATTGCGTTGAGGCCGTTTGTGGCGGTTGCCGCCCTTGGTTAGCACGTTGATCGAGTGCGAGTGCCAAGCCGACTTTGATCTTCCTTTTCGCCGGTCCGTGCTCTAAGCCGGACAAATTGAATCTTAGCCGATCCCGCGGGGTTAGGCTTCCGACCGGCGCAAGATTACCAAGATCCGAGGTATTCCTGAGCCCCGAGGTCTCGAACTCGGTTTCACGGGACTTTTCGGCTTTCCCACCCTCGTCTCGCTTCTAAAGCCGCATGGCCCGGAGGAAGGGAGGACCGGCCGGAGTAGAGTACGTAGTAGTCGAACCTCCCGATGGCTCTCCGAGTGTACTCCACACCGGTGTCTCCAGCCGTATCTTTCTCTCAAAGATCTGTTGAGAGGATTTCTTCTTCGTTTTCTCTGAGGATTGCTCCGACCATGTCTTGGGACTCGTACTCTGTGCAAAGGAGTGAGCCACAAACATCGTAGCCGATGTGGACATTGGAGGAGGACCCGCCGGAAGAGGCGGAGAAACCGGTTCTCGCGGCAATCTTCTTAGGCACCCACTCAATGGAATTCACACTGTTATTGTTCGGAAAAGGGTTTCCGATCGTATTGGGCCCACGGGGCGCTCCAATTTGCCTTCTTCTATCAAGTTCGGATTTCGTATCGTAACCCCACACAGCTTGTCGGTGGTATGGCCGTGATATTGATGGAAGGCGCAAGTACTTGCTCTTGTCCGCATTGACTACGGGATTCTTGGGTTTGTAATTTGCAACGGGTTTAAGGAGACCTTCCTTGATTAACCCTTCCAAAGATCTTGCTCTGGCATGTCCAACTTGTCGAAGTGTACGGCAGTCGCTTCGAGTAGAATTGTTGCTTTGTGGGACTCGGGTTTCGTTGCCCGACTGTTGTCCCCGATGGATGTAGTTGACAGACGTATCTTTCCTTTGCCGGGGCCGGTGCGGGATTGAATGCAACCGCTGAGCGGTATCTCGTATGGCCGTGGCAAGAGCCAACTTTTCCTTGAGATCCTTCTCGAACCGTGAGCCGGCATTGACCATGGCCCGAGATCTCGGGAAGAAATGATGACCGATGAGAGTTCTGATGGACGGTCTTAAGGTGACTCAAGATCCGCATCTGTTCATCCTCGGGAGAGTGGCTCCATGATCTCGGAGAGTTTCCAACTCCACCTCTTGTAGAATTCTCCAACGCTTTCATCCGCTTTCGCCGTGGTGATTAAGTCCTCGCGACTTGTTTCCCACTCTAAGTTGGGATCGGTACTGCCCAGAAGATGTTACCGATCTCGATCCCATGTGTGGCGATCCGCAGTGCTTGACCCTCGAAACCATCGTAACGCCGAACTTTTGAGCGTATGCCGGAAGTGGTCGGCCATTTGCCGGAGGGTTGCTCCTTTCGCTCTCATGCCGAGAACGTAGGTGTCGACATGCGTTTGAGGACATTCGGTTCCCGTCGAATCGGTCCATCTCGGCATTCTCGAACTTGGGCCGGGAGAGGCGTGACCATTCTCTGATCTCGCGGATTTGAGCATTTCTCGCTTGAGCCGCTCATGGTGGCTTTCGTGTCTTTCATCCGTTCGACCATCCAGTGCTAAGGTTGGGTCCAAAGGGTGGATCGTGAGGCTCGGCGCGGTGCTACCACGCGAGCGGTAGTGATTGGAGGTGGAAGGCTTGATATATGCGGATATATGGGGCCTTTTTCGAATCAGACGGGTTTGTCCCCGGTGTTTGGGGATTCGTGTATAGGCAACGGGATGAACCCGGAGGGTATTGAAGGATATTGGCATCCGTCCTCGAGATGGTCCAGCGGTGCGCCGGTGGTATTGAGTGATAGGAGTAGCACTGGGCCGGCCAAATATGACAGGGTTGCCCCGAGAGGCGGCAACGTGGAGCCTAGGTCGGCCGTTTCCTTGGTTCAAGGCATCCCGTAAGGTTGGCGGGGAGGAACCTCGATTGAAGGTTTGGTGAACCGGTTTCGGGAATCGTCATCCTCGACTGTGACAAAAGTACCGTCCGACCGGGGATAGCCGCTATACCTCGCTCATTCGTAAGCCGTACCACGAAATTCTCGCCGATCTTCTTCGCCTCGTGAACCTCACAAGCCCTGGATGGCTTCTTCCAAAGTCATATCTCGTTACACGGTGGCGGGGTCCTTCCCCGTCACGATTTCGGTGAGCTAGACATGTCGGAAATTTCGGGCCGAGGAACCGAGGGAACCGAAGAACTGCTCGACGCCGCCGTAATGGTGATTCCCGGCAAGGCGCCGACCCGGAAATCCGAACCACTTTCTCGCTCGCCGCAGGGAACGAAAGGAAGGGTTTAGGCTTCGGAAAAGGGTATTTGGCTCAAGGATTCGGGCTTGTGCAATGTGCGCTACTCGATTAATGTTTACTTAAAGCGTGTTTTCTCGTAGTCCTAATCGGTTGGAAAAGAGCGTGTCTTCTTTTCGCAACTAATCCTAGAGCTCTAATCGCCGGATCTCGTCACTACGCTTATAAGCCCCTCGTTTCCATTTGTAGATCATCTTTCTCAGACGGACTATCCCGAGCGAGGTCTTATAAGGCAAGCGAGTTCCACCGACAAAGGAAAAAGTGAACTAAAGGCTAGCTGATCACGCAAACTTTCAACATATGTGACGCACGCCACGGGCCGTAAGTCAACGTCCTTAAGTTAAGGCGGGGATCGTGCCAAAATTTCGGCATGACCTCTCCTGACTCGCTTGCGCGAGGGACCTTAGCTTTTGGCGTTGGCCAAGTTGTGGCTGGCACGGTGCATACGGCGAGGGTTTGGTGACACGGCGTCACATTGAACCTTCGGGTATATTTTTCGGCAGAGCTCCGCGTCAAAGTCAAGGCTAAAAAGCTCAAGACTTCGGGTCGGGAACGACCTTCGGTCTCAACCTCTCGAGCTTGACTCGGGGCGGGGCCCGGCGTAAAAAACATACACTTAGGCTTTATGACACGAGCTAAGCCAAAAACCAACCGGGGTCTTGGACAAAGTGTGACACAAAGAGTGCATGGCTTACACGGGCTAGGATGGGATGTTTGGGACGACCCCGTGCGCCCCCGAAAGGCATCTGGCAGGCCAATCGGGGTACAACTGATAAGGCCATCCTGTGTTACGGGTTGTAGTGTGCAAAGGTGTCGAGGCGCAAGAAGTGCACGTGAAGTGCGGTGTACCGAGGCAGCAAGTGCGAGTAGTGTGCGGTCACTAAAATTCTTTTTTTCTGAGTAAAACAGAGATTTTTCAGAATGTGTCTTAAAGAATTTTGATGCGCAGTTCAAAAGATAGCAATGAAAATCAAACATGAATGGGGATGCACAAACATGGTATGATTTTGAAAAGACGACAATGTAATGCCTTTGAAAAAACCGTTCGAGGTTTAAAGTAACACACGCACACGAAAACGAGGAAGGGTAAACGAAAGTTTGACCCACTTAAGGCTTTTTAGAAAACAACAGTAGTTTTGAAAAAGTATCCATTTCCCCAAATGAGTCGCAACCGAAATTACCCATGGATTTTCGCGCGCGCGGAAAGTGCGGTTGTCTTTCGCGGAGGGTTGGTGTCTCGAGACCTCGCTTTCATGGGAAGGAAAATGAGGAGTCGCCACGCGGTTTTGTATTTTGAGCCCAAACGTTGAGAAACAGCTATTGTGAAAAAGGGTGTCGTTTTTATTGGTAGCAAAAACATAGGAAAAGACTTTTGAAAACGGGGATCATTTTTATTGGTAGCAAAAATGAGTAAAAAGCATTTTAAGTACCCGAGATTGTTAGGTTCGGAGGTCATGTTACGTTTCGGGAAGAGTATTACGAGATCACCCGAAACGCCTCGTATGACGAGTCTTTCTACCTTTCTCGAAAACGTGTGCGTGTGCGAGTGTGTTTGTATTTTGAAATGGGGGCTTGAATGACAAGATTAATCTTGGTTTGAATGTCAAACGTTGATTAGGTGATATCCATCCTCGACTGTGATGTGCAAATCACTCTCCTTCTCCGTTTCAAACTCTCTTTTTGGATAAAACCTTATCAATTCGGGTATCCAATCGAACCGAGTTCGGAACCTTCCTAGGGTAATTTCCCTCTCCACCTTCACCTCTCCAACCTCCTATAAATACCGGATGACTTCCAGTGTTTCTGTGGAGGTCGACAATTCCGATCCTTGATCAAGAACACACACAACACACACATTTTGTTGGTTTCTTTCCACGAAAGACTCCTTCAAATCACTCACAAAACAACTCCCAAAGTTTGTTCGTCAACCTTGTTGATTAACAAACATCGAAGCCCGAATCAAGGGAACAAGGCGAAGCTCCGTCCGCATCAAGATCCAAATCAAAGATCGAGGCGAAGCTCTGTCCAAATCAAGGTTCGACTCTAAACTTAAGTCGAAACTCTGTGCGAATCTCTCCTTAAAAGGTAATCATCCTTTAAACTTTCGTTTCTCTTCTCAACCTCTCTATTGATTTTAGAGTAGTGTGATCCCATCAAAAGGATTAGCCTAGAGTCCCTTCAGTCAATGAAGGCGATCTCGAAGCATACAATCCGACATTCCTAATCAAGAAATTGATTAGGGTTTACTTGTTTTTCTTTAATTATTTTATTAAAAAGATTGAAAACCTCTCTTTTCTTTAGCAAGACCGATCTCCGGATTGGGTGAAATGGATGCCTTCTAAACCTACCCATTTCATAACCTAAGCCCCGAACTCAAATCTCTTTCAAAATGGTTTTTCTATGTTTCCAAACGAATAATATAGGTGGCGACTCAAAAAGATGAAAAGATTGAAATTTTCTCACAACGCTACAGTGGCGACTCCGCTGGGGACTTAAAATTAAGAGGCTTAAACTTGCGTCAAAATTAAAAGAGAGGTTTTCAAAAAAAAAATTGTAAATTCGATTTTCTGCTCTCAGATGAGGCATATCTCGCACGAGATATCATATCTCGCGCGAGATATCGCCTCGGCAATCTGGTTGTTTTCTGGTTTCTCCCGTTCATCTCATAATCCAAGACGAGAGTCGAACACTCAAGGGGGATCCCAGAATTCATTATCTGCAGAGTTCCCACATCTTAAGGCCTCCCTTAAGGTGTAGAACTCGAATCTTTATTTCATTTAAATAATTGATTATTATTTATGAACTGCGTGCGATTGAGTTTTGTTTAATTAAAGTCCGGTCCATTGGGGATTCGGGAGTTGTAAATTAAATTATTTATCTCTCTTTATCTCTCTTTATGTGGAACTACGACGGCCTGAGTCTTCCTAATTTGGGAGAAACGTAGGCAACCACTTGGTGCGGCCACTATCTGTTTTTCTTTTATTTTTCAAAAAAAAAATAAAAAATAAAATCTCTATTTTTACTCTATCACCTAGATTGACTCTCACACACGCGCACTCATATGATATCTGTCATTGCACTACATACCCTTGATAAACCCGGGACCCACACTAAGGACGGATGACGGTAACCACCTAGTCGCCGGTCTCTCCGAAGTTGGATCATCCCACTCCGCGTATTCAATCCACCTAGATTGTCATATCGCGGGGAGCCTAGCCTTCCACCCCGCATCGCCACATATCATGTAGATTGTCTTTCTAGGAACACTCCGTGACCGGTCGGTTTTGACTTGGTAATCTTTCTTGTCTTTGACCAAAGTAAAGTTAATGAAAAATTGACTATCGAGAAAGGATTCGGAAAAGTCCCTTCGGAAAAAGAAAAAGTCCCTTCGGAAACGTCCCTTCGAATGACCCTTTCGAAGTCCCTTTAAAGAAAAAATCCTTCCTGGTCAATTTTACGTGGCTTTATTTTACAAAGAATGGTTAAATACTGAGTCCCTAGGTTTGGTTTGAATTACGTATGCCTGCAAGATTTACCTAGGATGCTAGATAGAAAACGGATATTTGTCCGTCCGACCATGAATTTAGGAAATAAAAAGAAGAAAAATCCATCTTTCCGAATGGTTGTCTCGTGCGAGATAACCTAGTCTCGTGCGAGATATTATTTGCAGAATCTGTGTTTGTAATTGATGATCGATGTGCGCTCCCTCCTTGAGTCAAAACTCCGTCTCTAATAAAAATGAAACTTCAAAAAAAATCGCTCGTGAGGTAATTTTAACCATCATCCTTTTCTCCATCTAGGATCGTTTGGGGCTAATATTCGAAAAGACGTTTCGTTAGGATATCTCGAGTTCATCTCTAAGGTCGTCAAGCTCCCTTACCTCTCCAACGGTAGCATCTCAATTTCTTTCCGACACGATGAATTCCGAAGCACTCAAGAAGGAAATTGAGGATCAAAGGATTCGATATGAAGAAATGCTACAAGCCCAAGCCGATGAAATGGAGGCCCGATTAGAACTTGAAAGGAGAATCCAAGCCGGGGAAATGAAAGCCATGGTTGATGAACTCCGAGCCATGAAACTAAAAGTGGCCGAATTAAGCTCAAAGAAGAAAGAAAGTAGGACCTCTTCCGATGATGAAGTATCAAACACTAAGAAGGCTAAAAGGCACCGCAAGCACAAGAAAAAGGTGTATAAGTCTAGCTCATCATCTTCCTCCTCCGACAATGAGAGTTATGCTTCCAAGAAAGAAAGAAAGAGAGAAACCAAGGACGAACCCCTTACTAGGGAATTGCTAGAAAAGAAACTTGCATCCCTCGATGTGAGCAAGGGAGCCTCGCTCTCTATCGACTATGACACCCTTCGTCAATCCATGTCAAAGCTTCCTAGAAAGTACAAGACGCCCGACATTGCAAAATTCAATGGTTCTACTTGCCCTAAAGCTCATTTGGAAACCTACTCTTGGGCCATGCTACCTATGGGTGTCGATGACAACTTGCTAGTTCAATGCTTCCCTCAAACCCTTGATGGTGCCGCTAGAGATTGGTACATGAATCTTCCACTCTCCACAAGGCTTGATTGGCCACTCGCCAGTCATGCTTTCCAAAAGCAATTTGAGGACAACTCTACTTACCGCACTACTAGAAGGGACCTTGAGCAAACTAAGCAACAACAAAATGAGTCATTCACAGACTTTGTCAAAAGATGGAGGACCAAACTGACTGAAATTGTTGATAGGCCGAGCCTAGACGAACAAATTCATATCCTACTTCAATGTCTTCGCGAAAAGTACCAAGAGAAGCTTGCCGACAATTACTTCCCTAGTTTCCTTGAACTCCATAAATCGGGCCTTAGAGTTGATGAATTGATCCTTCTTAGAAAGAATTCAGAAAAGGAGAATCATCCAACAAAGGGGAGCACCGGTCGTACCTATCATGATTTTGGTGGGGCTACTCTTAAGGAAATGTTCGATGATCTAGTAGGCCAAGGAAAACTGAAGCCAATGGAAGACTATCATCCTAAGAAAATGAGGGAAGATTGGGACCACGACAAATTTTGCGAGTACCATCAGTTTAGTGGTCATGACACCAACAATTGCTACAATTTGAGGGATGCCATCCAAGACTTGTATGAAGCCGGCAAGATCAACTGAAGCATCACCACCTTGGGGCTCCGATTGTCCTCTCCCTTTTTCCTTTGAAAAAAAAAAGAAAAGAAGAAAAAAAAAACATAGATTAGGTAAATTTCCTAGTATGTTCTCGAAGAGTCGTTCTGTCATTCTAGTCCATCTCTATCCTCTCTAGTTTGTGTCAAGTGAACTATCGAGTCTGTTTCGAATTTCCTTATCAATAAAAGTTATCTCTTTATCCTAAACACTTTCCCAAAAGTTGTTTTCTTTATGAGTATCATTTGATCTATGTTGAATAGTGGACCCTTATTCCTTAAATCATCACGAAAAATAGAAACTTCTAAACAAGTTTGAAATGAAAACTATCCTTAGAAGGCTTAAGGCTAAACATTACTCATGTTGAAAGTCGAAGATCAACAAACGAAGGAAGCCAAAGGCGCTGCTATCAACATTCATCCCAAGAAAAGTGGGGCTACTCAATTCAAGGCTTTGAGAGTACAAAAATAAATAAAAAGCTCGCTAGTTCGAAACTCCTCAATTCGTCCTAGGCAAAAAAAAATTAGAGCATCAAAAAAAAAAAAGAGAGAGAAAAAGAAAAACTCTCAAGCCTTCATCGCCCCACAACAAGGATGAAATTTCAACAAAGGCAAGAAGGACTCTCCCGCAAAGAAGAAGAGTCAAGTGATATCAATGAAGAAAAGAGGATCCCTCAACATCCTCTTACAATGAAGTCCGAATGGCAACGCAAATGAAGAAGACTTTCAACATCAATCCACAAAGAGAAATGTTTAGCCTTAATTCATACTAATGATTGGCTTTCTTTTCAAATTCGTTAAGAAATTTCTAGATGATACAAGGTCCATTAAAAGTAGAACAACTTTTCTAGTCCTTTGAGCCATATAGCGTTCTTTGTTGAGTCTAGGGGCTTCCTCTTAGCCATTCTCATACACACTCTTGAAATCCAAGCATCAAAACTGGGGCTTCCTAACCTTTCCTCCCCCAGTCAATCCCTACTCAAACTCTCGAGAGTAATCCAATCTGCATTAGGGGCTTTCCTCTTCGCTTCTCACTCTCATCATTAGAGAATACACTCCCCAAAAGAGTCAATGCTTGGATCATCTTCCAAAAAATAGAGTCCGTCTCTCCTCAACTAAACTTGAGATCTCATCTTTTTCCTTAATGAGATTCTTCCAACTGAGTTCTCTTCGAGTACACATACTTTTCAAAAAAAAAAAAAAGAATGCTCGCTAGGTTGAAAACTCGTAAAGAGCGGCCTAGGCAAAAGTTAGAGCACAAAAAAAAAAAAAAGACGCAAAAGAGATGCCCGCTAGATTGAAAACCCGAAAGGGCGCCTAGGCAAAACCAGGGTGCGTCACAAAAAAAAAAAAAATTCAAAGGGAAAAAGGAGGGGATCCTTCTTCAATTCACACGACCTCACAAGCCTCGTTCGCGAAGTCATCTACAACATACAAGAAGTCTTGGGGCTTAATGTCAAGAGAAGCCTTAAAAATACGCGCTTTGGATTAGACAAAGATAAGTTCTACATAGCAAAAGCCATTGGAGTGGTTTGGACCTTGTTCACCAATGATCATCACATGAGAAACTTGGGGCTTGGCGATGAAAAGTCCTCCGACAACTAAGAATTCTAAAGCATCCTCGAACCTTAGCGTTGAACTTGGGTTATCTCAAATGTAATCCTATTAGACGATTGTCTCATTCGATCTTCGATGGACCTCACGAGTTGGTCTTCAAAACCAAAATCTAAATCACAAACAATTTTCAAATCCTCACATAACAAAACTCATTCTCCCCGCTGATTCTTGGAGTCGAGTGCACATTGATCGTCTTGAACAAACAAATGCTTAAGTGAATGTATGTTGTTATGCAAATGCTTTCACTAACCCTCTTGTAGGAATTAAAATGCGTAAAGCACGTCAAGTGCCTACTTTCAAGAATTAGATCAAACATGTTGAGTGTTTGGATTTTTTTTCCTACCATATACCTTTCTAAGCATCCATCGCGTCAAGCATCCATTGCGTCAAGCAACCTTTGCGTCAAGCAACCATCGCGTCAAGCAACCTTTGCGTCAAGCAACCATCGCGTCAAGCAACCATCGCGTCAAGCAACTATCGCGTCAAGCAACCATCGCGTCAAGCAACCTTTGCGTCAAGCAACCATCGCGTCAAGCATCCATCACGTCAAGTGCCATGCGTCAAGCATATTCCAACAAAAAGCCCGATTCAACGCCCAGACAGGTGGATCGTCAACAATTAGGTGTGTCAAACATCCAAGATGTGTCAAGCATCTAGGGTAAGTATGTCAAGTACTCACCAACAAAAGCCCGATTCAACGCCCAAACAGGTGGATCGTCATCAAATAGATGTGTCAAACATCTAGGGTAAGTATGTCGAGTACTCACCAACCAAAAAGCTCGGTCTTTAATCGCCAGGATCGTCACCAATTAGGTGTGTCAAGCATCTAAGATGCGTCAAGCATCTACAAGTAGTATGTCGAGTACTACTCAACAAAAAGCTCGGTCTTGAATCGCCAGGATCGTCACCTCAACAAAAGCCCGGTCTTGAATCGCCAAGATCGTCACCTCACTTCAGACAAACAGGTATCTTCAGAATTGGGTCATGATTTGATTCCTCAGTATGGATTTGCCTTTTCAAAAAATAAAATCTTCGCAATTTTCAAAT
Organism: Adenophora triphylla var. japonica; assembly: GCA_022495995.1. NCBI lineage: Eukaryota > Viridiplantae > Streptophyta > Magnoliopsida > Asterales > Campanulaceae > Adenophora > Adenophora triphylla. The sequence goes on along the minus strand of JAFEMH010005211.1, from coordinate 103,155 downwards.
GATTTTCAAAATACCTAAAGCAACCTTTTCGTGTTTTGAAGTCGAACTACGTTTTGGTCTGATTCTCCGATAGAGATACGTAGGCAGCCGTGCGGCACGACCATCCCAGTGTTCAGAATGATGTCTTTTCTATCGACGACACTTCTTCTTTCATAAGACCTGTCGCCGAGGGGCTCTGTAGACACCCCATTCTGAACTCATAACTACATGATTAAACTACTCTTCATCTCTCTTTTTTGTTTTGATGAAAGCATATCAGTTTCGTCATGTTTCGTTAAGTTTCTAACTAACCTCGTTAGTTTTGGACCTAACTGACTAACGGAACAACTGAAAAGGACAAAATAGTCATCAGACTAGTTATCTCGCACGAGATATCATATCTCGCGCGAGATATCCCCTCGACAGGATATGCAGAAATCACTCTCCTTCTCAGTTTCAAACTCTCTTTTTGGATAAAACCTTATCAATTCGGGTATCCAATCAGAACTGAGTTCTGGAACCTTCCTAGGGTAATTTCCCTCTCCACCTTCACCTCTCCAACCTCCTATAAATACTGGATGACTTCCAGTGTTTCAGGGGTCGACAATTCTGATCCTTGATCAAGAACACACACAACACACACATTTTGTTGGTTTCTTTCCACGAAAGACTCCTTCAAATCACTCACAAAACAACTCCCAAAGTTTGTTCGTCAACCTTGTTGATTAACAAACATCGAAGCCCGAATCAAGGGAACAAGGCGAAGCTCCGTCCGCATCAAGATCCAAATCAAAGATCGAGGCGAAGCTCTGTCCAAATCAAGGTTCGACTCTAAACTTAAGTCGAAACTCTGTGCGAATCTCTCCTTAAAATGTAATCATCCTTTAAACTTTCGTTTCTCTTCTTAACCTCTCTATTGATTTTAGAGTAGTGTGATCCCATCAAAAGGATTAGCCTAGAGTCCCTTCAGTCAATGAAGGCGATCTCGAAGCATACAATCCGACATTCCTAATCAAGAAATTGATTAGGGTTTACTTGTTTTTCTTTAATTATTTTATTAAAAAGATTGAAAACCTCTCTTTTCTTTAGCAAGACCGATCTCCGGATTGGGTGAAATGGATGCCTTCTAAACCTACCCATTTCATAACCTAAGCCCCGAACTCAAATCTCTTTCAAAATGGTTTTTCTATGTTTCCAAACGAATAATATAGGTGGCGACTCAAAAAGATGAAAAGATTGAAATTTTCTCACAACGCTACACCAACATCACCAAAATAAAAGAAATTGTTTTTAGAACCACCACCAAATCAGTCACCCATATGATAGCGGCAACATCAACCTTCAGGTTTGTCAACCTTCAGGTTCAGCTTTCTTCTTCTTCAAACTCCTCTTCTTCTTCTTCTTCTTCTTCCTCCTGATCTCCTTCCCTATCACTTCCACCATCACTTGGGCCAGCACTGGTGGTAGCACCTGCAGTAGCACCGCCTCCGTTCCAACAGCAGCAGATCCTCCCCGTTTGGGAAGAAATTTCATCAATAAAAGCATCTCGTTACTCGCTTAAGCTTAGCCCATCCCTCAAAGAAGTTCTCCCATTGCACTTGACTGTTTGTGCAGGAAGTTAATCACTGTTGCCTTTGGGATTGATGGTCCAGAGTTGCCCAAAAGGTTCATCATGTTGGTCAGAATACTTGCAGCATCAGTTCCTGCAAAAGTATTAGGGGCAACACCTGGGGAAGCACTTGGGGTATCACGTGAGATAGCACTGGGAAGAACAGGGGCTGTTTCATCAGATTTGTTCCAAGGGAGATCTTTTGTATACCTTTTGCCCTTTTTCAGTTGTTGATCAATGGTATAATACTCAGGTTCAGTGGTGAAAACATCAGAGGCTTCAATGGGCAAGGATTGAAATACCAAAACTTTGAAGATTAGAGAAGGATAGGGGAAAAAGCTAATGTTCACTTTCTTTTTTCTACCACATGAAGCTAAGTGTTTGAACACTAATCTTCCAAAGTTAATCCTTAAATTCTTACCCAATCTATACAACACATTTGCATGCTCCAATGTCACAATAGGTTCATTAGTTGTAGGGAGCCAATTGAAGATGCATAATTTGTGAAGCACAGAATATAGAGAAGATAGCCTAGAAGCATGAAGTTTCTCTTTCAAAGGCCAGGACTGCAGTTTGTTGTGAGTGAGCAATTTTACCATTTCATCTTGTTGGTCCCAAAGGTGGCAACAAGGGTGAAAATACAGCTAGAGGGGGGGGGGTGAATAGCTATTACAATTTTTTCACCCTCTTATAAAAACTAAACCTCTTGCTTACAAAATTCTCTTGCAGTTGATAATAGACTGCAGGTGATAGTGTAAAATGCACAACGGAATTATAGAGTGTAAAGCGGTTTTAGAGGCGGTTTGTAAAATGCGGTTTTGCTAGCGGTTTTGGTAAGTGCAGTTTTACAAACAAGTGTGGTTTTGACTTTGTTAACTCCAAACACTATTTCACAATTATGGATAACTATATAAAGATCAAACAGAGAAACAGAAAGATAATTAGTAAGCACAAGTAAATATAAATGCAGAAAATAAGAACACAATATTTGGAGTGGTTCAATCGATAAACGATCTACGTCCACTACCAAGATGGTTAGTCTTGGATTTCTAAGAGAGATTTTATATTAAGTATTTGAGAGATTACAAAGTACAATAAAATCTTTTCTATGAAGAACAAATCCTAGACTATAACCAGTGTATCTCAAATGTATAATCTATGTGATTAAACAAGTGAGGTGTGTGTGTGGGAACAAGATCAAGGCTCTTTAAATCTGTGAGATGTAGAGCTCAATGATTCTTGAATGTGTTAAGGCTTGATTGGCCGGGGAATATTTCTTGAAGTATGAAGATGAAGATTCAAAGGGTTGAATAATTTCGGCGTAGCTTCAGCTTTCTATGAACACAAAGACTTCTCAATTTTTCAAACAATCTTCAAATGGTGAAGATTAGGTATTTATACCCAAGCATCAAGAAACTAGCCGTTGGATATAGCCGTGAAAGGACAAATTCCTTGATGCAATTCCTATTGGTCCACAAAGAACCACTTTTGTCCTTAGGTACGCAGCCGCAGATAAAGCCGATCGTGCTCCACCGCAAGCAATGAGGTTAGGACACCTGTCACCTTTTCAAGATCCTTGCAGATCTTCTCTGACATTGAATCACGTGAAAAGATATGGTGGTTGACTTTTGATATTGCTGACGTGGATTCCAACGGATAAAAAGTGGTTCACTTCAAGTAGCCAATCATTGGATGCGGTTGGTGAGGAGCGGTTAGGACCATGCGGTTTGCTACACCAGGAGGTTGCACAGATGCGGTTGCACATGAACTGCACAGGTGCGGTTCAAGAGCGATTACACTGCAGTTGGTTCAAGATGCAGATTCAAAGGAGAAATACACATGCGGTTACATGTGCGGTTCATAGGGGTGGTTTTGAATACTGCTGGAACTGCAACCTCATATCCAATGAGTCTTGTGCCAGTCTTCAAGCCTAAATTTAACCTATTCTATAAAATGGACTTAGCTAGAAAATTGAAGTCTAAGCTTCATTACATAGGGTCCTAAAGTCCTTAAAATAGACAGGAGGTTATGGTATCAATCAAATCTAATACAAAATAGGAGGGTTAAAACATGCATACCCAACACATCTCTATTGACCCTAATGCTCTCATCATCTACATTTGGGAGGCCTAAAACTTTGTTAATTAGGGCTAGAGTAAAAGAATAGACTTTTCCCCTAACAAACACTTTCCCATATTTTGCAGACCCTTCATCATCCAAATGAGCATGCAAATTGGCAAAGAAATTGCGAATGACACTCTCAACAAACACAGATGCATGATTATTAGCATTAATAAAATTCCTGTCCTTCAAAAACTGAACCACTCCTTCCTTTTCCAACTGACCCTCATCAATGTGCTTTTCTTTTAAAAATCTCTTACTCAGATTATTTAACCAAGATTCCATATTTTCTTTCTTATAATATTCCATAGTAAGAAAAGGTTTTGGAAAAGCCTTATCCTCTTCAGTTCGAATAACCTCATCACCAGAATTATCACTAGAGGAATGTTTATGAACAGAGGAGGGGGAAAGTGTTACCTCAGATGATATCTTCTTCTTGCTAGCACCTTTGGTAGCACTTACAGTTGCTTTGCCCTTGCCCTTCTTTTTCTGAAAATCAGAGAGGGTCTCCTCTTCATCACCATCTACCCAAGCATCAAATGAGTCCACAGAAGGCTCCTTCTCCTTGTTTGCATCAAAGTTCTCGTCACTCACATGGGGTGAGGACACATCAAGAGAGTTTTCTGAGACTTCAACCGGATCAGAGGTGGTATTTGAAGTTGCCTTAAACCTGATTGACCTAATGCGGTTGGAAGACCTCCTTTTTGCAACTTGAGGAGACATCTTGGAAGTTGGGGCTTTCCTCTTTCTCTTTGGCTCAGATGGAATGAGAGTTATCTTAGGGATTCCATGTTCAAACGAGGCAACAGGGGCAGTGGCTGGAACAATCGCCATTGTAGGTGGAGAAGAGCTTGGAGTGATCATTGGAGAAGTTTCCATGGCCACACGAGAAGCCACGGATGGAGCAATGCTAGGTGATATGTCCATTTGGTCCGTGTGAGAAGGTTCGGTATTGGTTTTGGATGGAGAAGCCATGGAGATTTGAGGGAATTTTTGGAACGTATTTTTGACCTAGGATTTTGGGAGAGAAGAAGGCGTTGAGACGAGGGTTTAAGAGAGAGAGATGGTAACGGATAGAGAGAGAAACGGAGGAGGTTGAGTGAAAATAGGAGAGTGAGAGATTAGATAGGGAACAAGATTATAAATTGATTTGACATCTATCTAATCTATCCCTATTAATTCTCTCCATTAATCCCTATCCACACAATCCGAAATAAACCCTAACCACTCCCTTTTAAACCTCAACTCTTCTTTTAAACAAAAACAACACGGTTGCAAAATAAAAAAAAGAATTTTTTTTTTTTAAGTAAAACGAAAAAATAAGTAAATTAAATATTATGCAACTAGGCCCAAAACATTATAAGCACAAATCAAAATAAATATGGGTTAGTTACTTAATTAAGTTTACCAAAAATAAAGGAAACTTGTTGAAGACGTTTTCAAAATCGTAAACTCTTTAATTAAAAAGACTTTCAGATTTTGAGAAATTAATCAACAATATTTCAAAAATAAGAAATAATAAAAAACTAATATAGCACACACTAATGTGTTAAAGGCAATGATGGTAACACGTAGGATAACACATATGATATAAAACCCCTTGATAAATATTTTTCAGTTTCAAACACTTGAGGCATAACAAGCTGAGCATTTTTCATGCACTTTAGGCATTATAAGCCTATATTCTTTTTAAGTACATTGCTTGTTAATCACGTATCAATACACTTCTTTAAACAAGAAAGCATCGTAGTAACGAGCTCCGTGCTTCGAGTTTGTATTTCAAGTGTAAAGATAAAGTGAGTTTATGCCTTTCAAGTAGGGTACACTGTAGTAGCGAACTCCATGTCCCTAATACTCAGCATAACTCACCTCATACATTCTCATTGGCAAGAGTACATCGTTGCAGCGAACACCGTGCCCCGAGCTCGAGAGAATAGTATGGATAAATGCCTTTGCCTTTTATTTATCAACAAGAAAAGATTAGTGACTTTGTCACTTTAAGCATATGAAGGGGAATGATATCAGACGTGCTAACCTAAATATCAACCTACCATAACAAAAAGGTCAGCATGTGCCACGGTTAGAACTAAGCTAACCAGATTAAACAAATAATAATGCATTTTTTTTAAATAAATAAATAAATAAAGAGAAAAAATACACTAATATACAAGTGTTACCCTGAGTGATAACATCACCTGGGGTAGCACAGACAAACAGACTTAGAGATTACAAAGACCAAGAGATCTTTTCAAACTAGAAAATCTCTCGTGATCTAAGGCCTTGGTAAAGATATCAGCCAGTTGATACTTAGTATCAATATGATCAATGTTAATTAGGCCTTTATCTACCATATCTCTAAGGAAATGATAACGTATGTCAATGTGCTTAGTACGGGAATGTTGAACAGGGTTTTTTGAAATGTTGATAGCACTCAGGTTATCTCAGTACATAGTCAAAGAATTAGTCTCTAGACCATAGTCATCTAGCATATGTTTTAGCCAAATAAGTTGTGAGCAACAACTACCAGCTGCAACATACTCAGACTCAGCTGTGGAAAGAGAGACACAATTTTGTTTACGACTATACCATGAAACTAAATTGTTACCCAAGTAAAAACACCCCCCACTAGTACTCTTCCTATCATCCATATCCCCCGCCCAATCCGAGTCACTAAAGCCTACCAAATTGGTATTAGTATCCTTACTAAACCAAATCCCTAATTCACTTGTTCCTGAGACATATTTAATTATCTTTTTGACAGAATTAAGGTGAGAGACTTTAGGATTGGCTTGATAACGTGCACAAACACACACGCTGAACATGATATCAGGATGACTAGAAGTGAGATAGAGAAGGCTACCTATCATAGAACGATATAGAGTAGGATCAACATCCTCACCTACTTGGTCTCTACCAAGTTTGAGAGAAGAACACATAGGGATTTTTGAACTTTTTGCTCCTTCCAACCCGAACCTTTTACTAGGCTCTTTGCATACTTGCTTTGTGAAATGAATATTCCTTCATTTGATTGTTTCACCTGCAAGCCTAGAAAGAATGTTAACTCACCAATCATGCTCATTTCAAATGTTGATGTCATAGCCTCTACAAAATCTTTTAAACATGTTTGAGAAGTAGAGCCATAGACTATGTCATCAACATAGATTTGAACAATGACTATTTCTTTGCCATGCCTTAGGATAAATAAGGTCCTATCTGTTTCACCTCTTGAAAAATCATATTCAAGTAAGAAAGAGGTTAAGCGACCATACCATGCACGTGGAGCTTGTTTCAAGCCATATAAGGCTTTATCAAGTCTATACACATGGTTTGGTAGATGAGGATCTTCAAATCCTTTTGGTTGTTCAACAAAAACTTCTTCTTTTAAATAACCATTTAAAAAGGCAGCTTTAACATCCATTTGAAACAAAGTAATTTTTAGAAAACAAGCTATAGCCAAGAGGAGTCTTATGGATTCTATTCTAGCAACGGGAGCAAAGGTCTCATCAAAGTCAACACCTTCAATTTGGGTGTAACCTTGAGCTACGAGACGAGCTTTGTTCCTTATAATATTTCCTTGCTCATCTGATTTATTCTTGAAAATCCATTTTGTACCAATTACATTTGTATTAATGGGACGTGGTACTAAACACCAAACTTCATTACGAGCAAATTGTTCAAGTTCCTCTTGCATGGCATGTATCCAAAAATTATCTTTTAAAGCTTCATAAATATTTTTGGGTTCTAAAGAAGAGACAAAACAGAATATTTTACCTTGTGGTATGTGGTAGACATGCACAAATACCTTGACATTTCACGGTTACTAAAGTGTCCTTTATTCCTTGTTCGTACCCCTTCACTTGCTTCTCCAATGATTTGAGATGAAGGATGATCTCTTCGATCCTAGCCGGTGGATCCCTTCTCAAATCTTCATGCACATGAGCATCATCATCTCGACTGTTCCTCCTTTTCGCTTGCCGGACAGTCTTGGGTGATACCGAGATGCTATCCCTTCAAAGGGCAACACTTGGGCCAAGACTGGGGTATCACTTACTTGATTTTGATTCTCCAGCTTCTTCCAAAGAATATTAATGGAGATTCCCGTACTCCATCACCTATAACACTTGCTAAATCATCAAAAACAACGTTAATTGATTCCCGAATGGTTTTTAACCTAAGGTTATAAACCCTATATGCTCGACTCCGTCCCGAGCATACCCAAGAAATATAGCCTTATCACTTTTAGAGTCAAATTTAGCTAAGTAATCCCGATCATTTAGAACATAACACACACACCCAAATGTATGAAAATAATGAACCTTTGGTATCCTACCATTCAAAATTTCATAAGGTGTCATTCTAGTACTGTGTCTTAGAAAACTCTATTGGCCGTGTGACAAGCCGTGTTTAAGGCCTCACCAAAATCTCTTTGAAATTCTTTTTGAAAACAACATCACACGTGCCATCTCAAGTAAGGTCCTATTTTTCCTTTCACCACCCCATTTTGTTGAGGTGTTTTAGGAGCAGTAAAACTCATGTTTAATTCCTTTTAATTCACAAAAAGTAAAGAACAATGAATTATCAAACTCCGTTCCATGATCGACCTTATTCGCATGATAAGAGCAGAAAACATGTTTTTGATTTTAGCATGTAAGACCTTAAACTTTTCAAAAGTTTCGATTTTTCTTTTAAAAAATATACCCAAGTAAATCTAGAAAAATCATCAACTATTACAAAAGTATATTTCTTACCTCCTAAACTGCCTACCTCAACTGGACCCATTAAATCCATATGCATTAATTGAAAACAAGGCGTTGTCCCGTAATACTCCTCATTATGTTGGGTAGCACTATGGGTAGCACGTGTTTGTTTACCCTTTAGACAATCTTCACATATGATTTTCGTACTTATGTCCAGACTAGGTATACCTCTTATAGCTTCAAAGATTTATGAGTTTCACAATGTTACGAAAATGGACATGACCCAACTTTTGATGCCATAAGGTAGCATCATCAACCCTCACGTAATGACACACTTGTTTATCCTCAACAAGATAACAGCTTGTTACTTGATCTAGTACCAGCCATAACACGCTTATTGGTACAATCAAAGACTTCACAAGTGTTTTTATTGAATTTTACTTCAAGGTTGTCATCACAAAGTTGGCTAATACTAATTAAATTAGTTACTACCCATCAACATGCAAAACATTTTTCAAAGCAGAAATCCAGGTACATTTAATACGCCTTTTCCTACTATATTACTCTTGCCACCACCACCATATGTTACACTACCACCTTGAATAGGTTCATATTCCTTTAAAAACATTTTTGTTCCAGCCATATGACGAGAACAACCACTATCAAAATACCATGAACCTTCAACATTAGTTTTTAAGGCGGTGCATACAACATCACATATCGATTGGACTTAGGTTTCCACACTTTCCTACTTTGATAACTTTTCTTCTGATCGACAAGTGATATCTCGACGTGCTAGGCAACACTTCGTGTATCACACAGAACCGGACTGCTTTCTTTAAGAGAGTTTTACAATCATTTTTCAAATGTCCAAGAGAGTAACAAAGTAGTTACATATTTTTACCTTGTCGAAGACTTATCGAAGATATAAATTCAACATGATCTCTTTCTTTAACAAAAACTAACTTATCTTCTCGTATTAGACAAAGTAGATGTAATAGCATTTAAAGACTCTTGAAAACCCATACCGCCTTGAGTGGTTTGGACAACCCAAGAATTGCATCTAACTTGGTAGAACTCGTGTTGAAGTTTCTTGAATGTTGTCTCGGCAAGAGTAAGTTTGCTCTTGACTTTGTCCATCTCCACATCTTTCTTTGTGAGTTGAACTTCCAATCTAGTCAAGCCATCAACAGTCTTGAACCTCTTTGGACAGAGAGATCACCTTCTTGTTCTCTTTCTTCCATTCGTCCACCAATTCTTTGCATAGGTTCTTAAGACCACAAATGAGTTCATCCTTGCCGAACTCCTTACTTTGTTCACCCTCTTGTGAACTACTCCGCATCCATGTTAACAGTAACCTACAAAACAAACATCATTTATCAAATTTAAATCAGTATACCCGTTGGATGATATCGCAGTGTGCTATCCCACTTTGGATATCACCCGGGGTATCACCGATGTAATCCGAGTCACAATTTGTGACCACCATTACCGTTTGATCCGAATCTTCGATTGATTGGTCTCCTCATCTTCATTGTCACTGAGAGAAACCCATAGGTTCTTTCCCATCTTCCTTAGAGTGTTAGCACACTCATTTGAGTAATGACCCCATCCGGAGCAAGCATGACATTGGATTGATTCAAGGTATTTTGGATCAGATCTGGATGGATCTGATGATGCTCTCCTTATGGGACCACCTTTCTGAGTAGATGGAAATGTCCTCTTGGGCATTGAATTGTACACCTTGGTTTGTTGCTCTTTAGCCTTCACCGCACATTTTCTTTGTTAAATTTTCTCACCATTGAGTTATACTTCCTAGCAAGTAAGGCAACACTGGCATCTTCACCTAATTCCTCAAAAATTTCGTCATCCTCATTAGTTGAACCACTAGAGGATTGAACTTTTAAAGCAACACTCTTGCCTTTAGAAGCTTCACTTTGCTCAACAAGGTTTGACTCAAAATTTTTTAAAATGCTCATTAAGGAATTGATGTCCATAGTGGAAAGGTTGTGAGCCTCTTCTATAGATGAAACCTTTATATTAAAACGCTCAGGGAGAGTTCTAATAGCCTTTGAAACCAATTGTTTGTTTGTAAAAGGTTCACCTAAAAGTTGACACTCATTAGCAATGTCAAACAATTTTTCAAAATAAGAGGAGATGGTATCACTTTCACCCATTCTCAACCTTTCAAATTTGCCAGTAAGACCTCTAAGTTTGTTTTCACGCACACTAGAATCACCTTCACAAAACCTTTGTAAAATGTCCCAAGCTTCTTGAGCTGTGGAACTATTTTGAATAAGTTTAAAAATATGCATGTCAACCCACTCAAAGATAGCATTAAGAGCTTTCTCATTATAGTTAGCTAGGGTGATCTCTTCATTAGTCCACTCGCCTTCAGGTTTAACCTGAATATCACCATCCTCATCAGGAGGTAAAATTGGAAGAGAGTACCCATTAACTATAGATCGCCATGCTCGAAGATCAATTGATTTGATATACGAGCGTAGACGAATTTTCCAATATGCATAATTCGAACCATCTAAAACAGGAAGACGTTTTTGATTGGGATTTGCAGGATCAAAAGCCATGACACCTAGACCAAGCACTTAGTAACGTCAAGTGACCTGCTCTGATACCAATTGAAATTGTCACGACTTGAATCACAAGTGATATCCAAGGTGATAACAATACCAACGACAACACTTGGGATAGCACACACACACTTCGAAAATAAAACAATTTTGTAAAAGAGTTTGCAGCGGAATAAAAATACCAAAATTGTTTTTATCAAGTTATATAAATATAACTTGAGAGTGCCTCTTAGGCAAGATTTTATAATCCCTATAAATGAATTTACAAAGCCGAAAGTTCCCTATAGCTATATCTATTTTGAGCTCTATGGAACAAGAGATAAAGAACGGAATCCTATCCTAGCCTTCACACACCTTGATACCAAAGTAATCAAGTGCGAAATTACAAGGGAGAAAGGATTAAAAAGAACCAAACAAAGATCTCTATCTCTAAGCTTTTCGAAGGTGTGAATGTGATGATGTAATTGGCATATCTTCAAATGAAACCTTCCAAGCTTATTTATAGTCTTCAAATACTTGAAGGCTACTCAATTAACAGCCTTGGGGCTGGTCTTGCACGTGGAGGAAGTATAGGGAGAGTGGGTGAAGTTGTTCCACAATTCTAGCTCCCATTTCCTCAATTTTAGCAACCAAGTTGATTTATCCTCAAGCCAAGCTTCCACGCCTTGTACTCCCTTGCTTTATCAACCTTGTACTTCGTCTATAACTCAGCAACAACCCTTGACCAAGTCTTCATACGTTTTGTTGTTTTTTGCCCAAGTTACGAATTAATACATAAAATGTATAAATTCTTTTCTTCCAACTTCCACACGTGTCTAGCTCCTTCTTTGATGCTATTGCACTCTGAAATATAAACACAAATCATAGACTATACAGAGTTTATTAGCACATTAGTCCATTAAATAATAAACAAGAAATATACAACTATATAATTTTCAGTCCAGGAAATCATCTGCGATATCACCTGGACTTTTGGGAAATCATCTACGATATCACCTGCAGTTTACACTAACAATATATATATAGATAAAACTTAAGTGCAAAAATGTAACACTCAAAAGGATACTGAGCCAAGGTTTAATCCTCATAAGGATATCACGATCTGAGCATCATCAATAGCTGAAGAAGCGGTATCGGAACCCAATCACAATATCAACAATACGGGGGGAAAATGACACAAAGTCAAACCCCAATGTGCAACTAGACTACACCCTAAAAAGGAGAGATAGCTCACTACCCAAACCATGGCCAATGGCAGGGAAAAAGGGAACCAGTGTATGGATTATAACGAACTCGGCTCGTGTGCCATTATAATCCCATAACACTGCCCAAAAATCATGTACCAGCTGGACTTTAAATAGAAGCACAGTACTAAATACTTGCTTACAATAACCGATGACTCCAAAGTAGGGAACCATACCAACATAGCATATCAAAATGATAGCAAAATGATAACAAGTATCCATCAAAAGTAGCACAAAGGCTAAACCATCCTTGAACCAATTCAATTCAACTTAGGATTTCAAAGTAGGGAACCCTAATCAAGCACATGTCAAACCAATCCAAAAGGTGCAACACATAAGGTCTACACACTTATAATAACCATTCAAGGATGTATCATCAATCATATAAGGATATTAAACAAGTTAGGTTCAATGTAAATCAATGGTTCCAACCTACTTCAACCAAATATTTAACCATCTTCCAATAATCACAACTGGTATGTAAAAACATCCTTTAGTAGCTCATATGTTGTACTTTGATTATAGTGTTCAAATGGTTGAAATATATGTTATATAGTTGGACCTACACTGCTTTGAAAACAACTCAGCAAAACTGGGGAGGGCACGACTCGTGCCCCAGAGCACGACTCGTGATCCTTTAACATGCAACCTGATACAGTCGTCCACCCCAAGGCACGACCTGTAATGACTGCATGGCACGACTCGTGCCAGAGGGCACGACTCGTGACCTAGGCAGAAACTCAGCATCAGAGCTGAAACATCAGCAAGCCTTTACAACAAATGTTTATGACCAAATTTTCCCAACTCAACACAGCCCAATTAAACCCAAACTTCAGTACACTTATACCATTACCATTCCAACTCCAACCAAAGCCATTTCTATCAATTTAAACTCAAGAAAAATGATACAAAATCACATGCAACCATTAAACAACCACAACATCAACTTTAACACTACATGAGCATGCAATTGAAAGGAAATATAATAACTTACTTAAAATTGGAATTGAAAAACTTCAACTTTACTTCGGATGAAAATGACCCCCCTCTTCTCCCGAACACAAAGAAACAATCGGATTGCCAAACGGATTTTTCTAGAATATTTTGGAAATTTTAAAGATGAAAACAAGGGTTTGGAATTTTGGACCAAGGAGATGAGCTGAGAAAGGGTTTTGTTTAAAATGATGAAGCTTCTTAAAAAAATCATACGGATAAACATTTATCATTTACACTAAGGCTCCTCCATGAACTTAGTACTACAATTAGATGACTTAAATTCCTACATTTATACTTAAGCACCTCATGGATTATAATAAGTTATAATAATTTTTCAACAATTATCATTTTAACTATACTACTCCTAATATTTTCAATAAGAAATTAAATAATTATTTTTAATTTATTAATATTTTTAAAATATCATATAAGTTATAAAATGTTAACTAACACATAATTGCTACCAACAAAATGCAAAACATATAATAATATGAAACACACGAATTCAAGCATATATCAATTATGCCTAAGACTAGGGTCATGACATTCACTCCCCCTAAAAGAAAATTTGACCCAAATTTTAGCTTACTTACCACGAATATCAAACAACCAAGGATATTTCCGCTCCATCTCTTCCCGGAGCTCCCTAGTTGATTCTTCCACGTCATGATTCCTCCAAACGACTCTAACGAGGGGAATACTCTTATTTCTCAATTCTTGGACCTTAGTATCAATCACTTGAACCAGCTGCTCCACGTAAGACATATCCGGTTCAATATCCTCGGGTATCCTCGGCAACACATGAGAAGGATCATACACATACTTACGAAGCATGGATACATGGAACACACTATATTGCATTTTCTCAAGAGATGAAGGCAAAGTCAGGCGATAAGCAAGATTCCTAACTCTTTCCACAATCTCAAAAGGGACAACGAACCTTGGAGCCAACTTACCCTTCTTACCATACCTCTTAATCCCCACTTTAGGTGAAACTCTCAAGAACAAAAAGTTTCCCTTCTGAAACTCAAGGTCTCGCCTTCTCTGATCTACATAGCTTTTCTGCCTACTCTGGGCCGTAATCAATCGGTTCCGAATAATCTTGACTTTATCAACTGAATCCCAAACTATATCAACACCCCAAATCTTGGCTTCCCCAACTTCATCCCAATAGATCGGAGATCTACACTTCCTCCTGTACAAAGCTTCATAAGGTGCCATCTCAATACTCGACTGATAGTTATTGTTGTAAGAAAACTCAACAAGAGGCAAATGAACATCCCAAGAATCCGAGAAGTCAACTGAACAAGCTCGCAACATATCTTCAAGAATTTGAATTGTTCTCTCGGATTGGCCATAAGTCTGAGGATGGAACGCTGTGCTAAACCTCAATTCTGAACCCAAAGCCTTTTGCAATGCTTGCCAAAATCTGGAAGTAAATTGAGGATCACGATCTGACACAAAGCTAACCGGAACTCCGTGCAATCTCACTATCTCCTGAATATACAACTTTGCAAGCCTCTCCATCGAATAGCTAATGTCAATAGGTAGGAAATGAGCAGACTTGGTCAATCTATCTACGATCACCCAAACTGCATCATGATTTCTACTAGTACGAGGCAATCCTGTGACAAAAACCATCGTTATATGCTCCCACTTCCATTCCGAAATCTCTAACGGCTGAAGCAACCCGGCGGGTCTTTGATGCTCGGCTTTAACTTGTTGGCACGTCAAACACTTTGACACATAATCTGCTATTTCTCTCTCATATTATTCCACCAAAAATGTTGCTTCAAATTTTGATACATCTTGGTACTCCCGGGGTGAATGGTATACCTGGACTTATGGCCCTCATCAAGAACTTGGCGCTTCATCTCATCAAGATTTGGCACACACAATCGGCCTCTAAATTTCAACACTCCATCGGGACTAAGAGAGAACTCCTTGAAATTTCCATCCACGATTTTATCCATGATTTTCTTCAACTCTAAATCATCCTTTTGAACCTCCTTTATTTGTTGAATCAAGCTTGGTAAGGCACTTATATTCGCAAAGATAGCTCCATGTCTCGACTCCCGAGGACACCAATCTCGAGCATCCTCTAACATCTTCCATTCCCGAACCATCAATGAAGCGACATAAGATTTTCTACTAATATCATCCGCCACCACATTTGCTTTGCCCGGATGATAGGAAATAGTACAATCATAATCCTTCAAAAGTTCCATCCATCGATGTTGCCTATTGTTCAACTCCTTCTGCTAGAAAATATACTTCAAGCTCTTATGATCCGTGAAAATCTCAAACTTCACTCCGTAAAGGTAATGCTTCCATTTTTGCAAGGCAAAGACGATAGCTGCAAGCTCCATATCATGAGTCGGATAGTTCTGCTCACAAGAAGTCAACTTCCTCGAGGCATACGCAATAACCTTCCCATTTTGCATCAACACACACCCCAAACCTTCCTTCGAAGCATCACAATAAATAATTAAACCATCATTCCCATTTGGCAAAACAAGGATAGGTGCCGATGTCAATCTCTTCTTCAATTCTTCAAAACTAGCTTGACACTTATCATTCCACCCCAAACCTTCCTTCGAAGCATCACAATAAATAATCAAACCATCATTCCCATTTGGCAAAACAAGGATAGGTGCCGATGTCAATCTCTTCTTCAATTCTTCAAAACTAGCTTGACACTTATCATTCCACACGAAAGGTATATTCTTCCGAGTCGATGGAGTAGCAATCTTTATAAACCCTTTGATAAATATTCTATAATACCCGGCTAACCCCAGAAAACTCTGGATCTTGGTGACTGTTTCTGGCCTCTTCCAACTAACCATGACTTCAATCTTAGAAGGATCAACTGAAATTCCATTCCTTGACACAACATGGCCTAGGAAAGAAACCTCCTCAAGCCAAAATGCACACTTACTAAACTTGGAAAATAACTTCTTATCTCGTAGCACCTCCAAAACCATTCGCAAGTGTTGTTCATGCTCCTCCCGAGATTTAGAATATACGAGAATATCATCAATAAACATGACAACAAAAGTATCAAGATAGGGTTTGAAAACCCGGTTCATCAAATCCATAAAAATAGCTGGAGCATTCGTTAAACCAAAAGGCATGACAAGAAATTCAAAATGACCATACCGGGTACGAAAGGCAGTCTTGGATACATCCTCCGGATGAACCTTCAACTGATGATACCCGCTTCTCAAGTCAAGCTTCGAAAAGACTGTCGCACCTTGAAGTTGATCGAATAAATCATCAATATGAGGCAAAGGGTATTTGTTCTTTACTGTCACTTGGTTCAACTGCCGATAATCAATGCATAATCTCAATGACCCATCTTTCTTCCTAACAAATAATACTGGAGCTCCCCACGGCGAGACACTAGGTCGGATGAATCCCCGATCAAGCAACTCTTGCAACTGAGCCTTCAACTTTTTCAATTCAGCTGGGGCCATTCTATAAGGTGCCTTGGATATAGGAGCGGTACCTGGAAGCAAATCAATCCCAAATTCTATCTCCCTATTCGGAGGTACATACTCAGAAGAGAACACATCCGAAAACTCCTTAACTACCGATACAACCCCAAATTCAGGCAACAATTTAGTAGTATCAAGAACACTAGCCAAGAATCTGGTACAACCACGAAGCAATAATTTTCTAGCTTTCACATAAGAAATGACACGAATAGTCCCAACCAAAGGAATAGCCTCAAAAACAAACTTAGGCATATTTGGGACTGAAAAGGTAACAACCTTCTTATGACAATCGGCTAAAGCATGATATTTACTTAGCCAATCCATACCCAAAATAACATCAAAATCATGCATAGGTAACACTACCAAATCAGTAGGTAACACATGATTACATATATGCACATCACAGGCACGTAACACCTCATCGGTTACCAAACACTCTCCCAGAGGAGTAGATACTTCTAGCACATAAGGCATAGACTCAATAGAAACATGCAATTGCGATGCAAAATGCATGGACACATAAGAATAAGATAAGCCAGGGTCTATAAGTGCGCGTGCTCTCATACTTGCTATAGAAATAGTACCTCCGATGACGGTGGAGGAATCTGCCGCTTGTTGTTGATTTATAGCAAAGACTCGACCCTGAACCTTAGGCCTCCCCGAAGAATCCCTCTTCTGTCCTTGAGAAGTCCCGGCGCCACTCCCAGATGGTTGCTTCCTTGGATTTGGACAATCCTTTTGAAAATGCCCCAACTGCCCACAATTCAAACATTTACCTTGTTTCTTCCAACAATGCTCCTCTATGTGCCCCTCCTTTTGACAATGATTACAAACCTTCTTTGGTGGATTCCCCGGAATATAACCTTGCCTTCGAACACTAGACTGACCTTGCGGCTGCCCTCTAGACTGTGATGTCGATCCTTGCCCTCCTCGACTATCTCGGCTTTGTTGTTGTGGTCTACTTTGTCCACCTTGCCTTCCCGTACTTACCCCTTCTGTTGTCCTCTTATGCTCTTCAATATCATGCTCCACATGGTAAGCACGAAACATGGCATCTTGAAAATCTTGAAACTTGTGGGACACTAACTGCGTTCGGATCACTGTCTTCAAACCCCGAACGAATCTCATGGACTTTCTCTCCTCGGTTGCCACCAAATGAGTGCAATATCTCGCTAACTCCGTGAACTTGGCCACATACTGAGCCACTGTCATAAAATTCTGCTCCAGGTTAAGAAACTCCATCTCCTTCTTGTCTTGATCCACAGTCGGAATAAAATGCTCCTTGAACTTCCTTAGAAAATTCTCCCGAGTGTACGGAACATGAGCCTCATCCCAACTTACCTTTAAAGTTCTCCACCAATGCTCCGCCGCACCAGAAAACTTGTAAGCCGCGAACCTAACTCGTTCCTCCTCGGTACATCTCAACACATCAAAGATCTTCTCCATGGCTTCAATCCATCTCTCAGCCTTTGACACATCCGGCTCGCCATCATAACCAATAGATTTCAACTTCAAAAATTGATCCAATCCAACCCTTGGCGCTACCTGCTCTCCTTCCTGTCTTTGGTCATTCATGGCTTTCATGGCTGCCTCTAATATTCCTTGAAACATATCCTGGGTCTCCTCCCTTACATTTCCACGGCTTAAATGTCCAGTCGGATCACCTTCAGCTCCTGCCATAAGGACTTAGTACCTGCATAAGACATTTAACGTCACTCACTCAATCCATACTACCCTCCTAGGTCATGTAGTCACTCTAGACTATCTAAACTTATGGCTCTGATATCAACTGACGAGCCCCAAACCGTGGTCCTACTAGGCCCCACGCCGGGACATGCTCTGAAGATGCCTTTATTTTAGAAAATCTTTCGAAATGTCCTTTCTAAAATTTGCCACATACAAAACCTGTTAACTTAAAGAAACTTTTATAAACATTACATTAAAGGTAAAACCCTTCAAACTTCAAATTTAACTCAAACAACTTTCAATCCATTTACAACTCCATTACAAACCAAGGAACATAGTTTCCAAAATATAAATATTTACAATCCTTTAAGTGTTTCAAAATACATGAAATACATATCAAGTCTTGGGTATACTACCCCTTGGTTCTACATTTATATAATGCAACCAACAACAAAACACCTTACTCAAAATACAACCCCACTCGGCATCCTCTCCAATCAACGCGGCCTAGTCCCTAGCTCGCCTCTATCTAAGAAAGCAATAAAAGGACGGGGTGAGATAAATCTCAGCAAGCTATTACATATGCAACAATATGCTATGCAATCCAAATAGGAAAGCATACAACATCAACTCCTCATATATATATCACATTCTTGTCAACACAAAGAAAGATATATATAGATAACACATAAGTGCAAAAATGTAACACACAAAAGGATACTGAGCCAAGGTTTAATCCTCAAAAGGATATCACGATCTGAGCAGCATCAACAGCTGAAGAAGCGGTTTCGGAACCCAATCACAATATCAACAATACGAGGGAAAATGACACAAAGTCAAACCCCAATGTGCAACTAGACTACACCCTAAAAAGGGGAGCTAGCTCACTACCCAAACTATGTCCAATGGAAGGGAAAAAGAGACCAGTGTATGGATTATAACGAACTCGGCTCGTGTGCCATTATAATCCCATAACAATGTCCAACAATCAAGTACCAGCTGGACTTTAAATAGAAGCATAGTACTAAATACTTGCTTACAATATCCGATGATTCCAAAGTAGGGAACCATACCAATATAGCATATCAAAATGATAGTAAAATGATAACAAGTATCTATCAAAAGTAGCACAAAGTCTAAACCATCCTTGAACCAATTCATTTCAACTTAGGATTCCAAAGTAGGGAACCCTAATCAAGCACATCATAAAGATGTCAAACCAATCCAAAAGGTGCAACACATAAGGTCTACACACTTATAATAACCATTCAAGGATGTATCATCAATCATATAAGGATATTAAACAAGTTAGGTTCAATGGAAATCAATGGTTCCAACCTACTTTAACCAAATATTTAACTATCTTCCAATTATCACAATTGGTATGTAAAAACATCCTTTTGTAGCTCATATGTTGTACTTTGATTATAGTGTTCAAATGGTTGAAATATATGTTATATAGGTTGACCTATATTGCTTTGAAAATAACTCAGCAAAACTGGGCATGGCACGACTCGTGCCCCAGAGCACGACTCGTGACCCTTTAACATGCAGCCTGATACAGTCGTCCACCCTAAGGCATGACCTGTCACGACTGCATAGCACGACTCGTGCCAGAGGGCACGACTCGTGCCCTAGGCAGAAACTCATCATCAGAGCTGAAACATCAGCAAGCCTTTACAACAAATGTTTATGACCAAATTTTCCCAACTCAACACAGCCCAATTGAACCCAAACTTCAGTACACTTATACCATTACCATTCCAACTCCAACCAAAGCCATTTCTACCAATTTAAACTCAAGAAAAATGATACAAAATCACATGCAACCATTAAACAACCACAACATCAACTTTAACACTACATGAGCATGCAATTGAAAGAAAATATAATAACTTACTTAAAATTAGAATTGAAAAACTTCAACTTTAATTCGGATGAAAATGACCCCCTCTTCTCCCGAACACAAAGAAACAATCGGATAGCCGAACGGATTTTTCTAGAATATTTTGGAGATTTTTAAGATGAAAACAAGGGTTTGGAATTTTGGACCAAGGAGATGAGCTGAGAAAGGGTTTTGTTTAAAATGATGAAGCTTCTTCAAAAAATCATAAGGATAAACATTTATCATTTACACTAAGGCTCCTCCATGAACTTAGTACTACAATTAGATGACTTAAATTCCTACATTTATACTTAAGCACCTCATGAATTATAATAAGTTATAATAATTTTCAAAAATTACCATTTTAACTACACCACTCCTAATAAGTGGTTAGAGGGAATGACATTGCCCTCCCTAGCATAGCTAGGCGCCTCTGTGAAGTGCATCAAGGAGGGAGCGGTGAAATGTGTTGATCCCCTTCTTTTAAAAGAAGAAGAAAAAAAAATAAAAAATAAGACATTAAATAATTATTTTTAATTTATTAATATATTTAAAATATCATATAAGTTATAAAATGTTAACTAACACATAATTGCTATCAACAAAACGCAAAACATATAATAATATGAAATACACGCCATAACTACTAATTCAAGCATATACCAATTATGACTAGGACTAGGGTCGTGACACTAAACCCATACAATATATCATAACCCACACCTACACATCTACATAAATATGTAGCAAGTGTAAAAAAAAAATATCCAAATAAAAACTAAAAAAATCATAGTTTAGTTATTACAAATAAAACATCCAAATAACAAGTAATACTACAAAGTTTTATTACATCTAAACAAAAAAGTTTTACCTATTCCTCCTCTCTTAGTCAGACGGGGGGTGTACTTACTCGTCGGATTCCGCTGTCGAGACCCTCTTCTAACCATCTCATCTCGTTGAGCAGGGGTAAGTTGTACCTCACTAGACGTAGTCGCAGCCAGATCGAAGAAGGGCGGAGCCCTGCTTGTGATGTAGAAGAAGGAAGCATAAAGCCACTTCCACTCGAATATAGTCCGAAGCCCATAGTGGATCCAGAGGAAGGGTCTGGCTGGGCACTCCACCCACTCCCACTGCCACTCCCACTCCCTCAGCTACCCCCACTACCCCAGCCACCCCCATCCCCCCCCCACACACTCCCACCTCCACTCCCACTACCATAAAATTGACTCTGAGTCTGAGTCCACTGTGACTGTGACTGCCATTCATATAGTCCATCATCCTGGGTCTGGGCTTCAGTCTTGAGCTCGGGCTCTGGCTCGTCGTGCAAGTCCATTTGGGGTTGTTGCTGTGGCTGTGCATGACGTCTAACCCGACGCTATCGAGGTTGTTCTACCCCCTGTGCGCGATCTACCGGTGGGGGAGGTGCTGCAGCAGACTGAAGGCGTTGGTGCTCCCTAACTCCCGTGAGCCCGTGTGTAATAGTCGCCCACATTGAAGCTTGTCTGGGATGCTCCTCCGCCTCATTGTCGACATGCAAGCGCTGAAGGGTCTGCACCTGTTTTTATATCAAAAATAAATATAAGTATGAGAGACATAAGTTAATAATTGAAGTTTTGTTAAAAAAAAACTAGAAATAATAACTTGAAAAATGTAAAAACTTACCATAAACTCTAGGGCAGGGGCAGCCGACTAGTGTTCAGCCTCCTCTATACGAGTGAGGTTCTACACAAACATACACGTTATGCTCCGATACCATATCATATATGGATCGGTGTAATGCATATCGTGAATGTCGTAGACCCCGGAAACCAAAAATTGTTGCCGCTGTTCCCAGAGTGCAATATAAGGTCGATGGCGGTCGCTCCAAATCACAGTATTGTTTCCCCGCCGATCACAACTGTGCAACTTCGGTCGAGTGTTGCACGGTTCTGGGACCCCTGCAGCAGGCCAAACTGCCTCATAACGCGATCAGACAGATGTCACTCGATCCTCTCAAAGCATACGAGAGGGACCTTCTCCAACCATACGTCCTGACCCTGAGTGCAGTAGGGCAGAGCGTATCTCTCTGCATAAGGCTGCCACACAACCTGATCATCGGTTAGCATGGCTAGCTGATCACAATAGCCTCGCAGGTTATGTGCAGTAACCTCCTTCAGATACAGTGATGGCTGGGTCCTGCTGAAATTTCATAAACAAAATAATTATAAGAAAAAGTTAAAAAAAAAAACAATAACGATGAGAAAATAATGTATGATATATGTATACCTGCATCCGAGGGGCATGAGCACATAGTCCGGATCTCTGAATCGACTACGGATATGCGGATGCACACATCTCAATCGCTCCCAAGCCCAAATCTATATCAATTAAATCTATATCAAATACTATAAATAATACCGCTAATTTGAAATCAAACTTAAAAACAACAACATAATGAACATTAAAATGAGATAAACATACCTGTAGAACGTTGAGAAATCCTCTGCACTGTTTCGTCAGAGGGTTAGTCGCACTACTCTCGATATAGGAAAGCGAGCGACGCACTTCCCCAACTGTGCTGGCTGACCCTGGAAACATCCCCAAGCAGAGGGAGATAACACAACTTAACCTTATTGTTCGTACGATCAGGCATGATCGTAGAACCCAAGGCGAGCATGATATATGCCCGTACGTACATATCCACAATCTCTATAGCAGTATCATCGGTGAGGTCATGGAAGTGTGGGAAATGGCTCGTAATCCACCCGAGCTTCAGACTACTCCCATCCATATCTCCGGGATCGGGGACAGCCTCTAAAAACTGCTGACAGACACCCCGCCAGTCTATATGTGCTGGGAACCCATCATCAGTAACAACATCCCTATCAATCGACAACCCGGAAATCATGCCAATATCCTCTAGTGTGATCGTTATCTCACAAACCGGGAGGTGGAATGTATGGGTCTTCGGACGCCATCTGTCGATCAAAGCCTCTAGCAACCCATAATCGTACTGAACTCTCCCTATGTAGTGAACTTCACTAAAGATGCACTCGGCCAGTCTGGACAATATCCTAGGAGCTAATACGGCCGGCAAGGAGGCACCACGACGAAAAGAAAGGGGACTAGCAACCTCCTGCTCGGCCCAAATAAATCGAGCTCTATGATTCCCATGCTGGGTCAGAACAGAGGTAACGATAGGCCCGGGATCAATGAAGGAATCCATCTGTTTATTTCAATATCAAGGTTGGTAATTAATAATAATTTTTTTTGAAAATTGTGTTTCTTCTATATTCATTATTTTCTAAATACTTTATAGGTACGTGGTTTTTGTTCTACCCGCCACACTGTATATCAACTCATACAGCTGCCTCGTATGTTTAATTCATACGTGAAAGTGATTACGTGGTTGAATACGAATCACCTCGGCTGTGCTGGTTTCCAACCTATATACCTTATAAGTACTTCTTTTGAAATAAGTAAATTGTTCTTTTGAAATAAGTAAATTTTTTAATAACTATAAAACATACGAGGCAGTAAAATTTGACTTTTTTGAATAGTCATTATTTCCTAAATACTTTATAGGTACATGGTTATTGTTCTACCCGCCACACTATATATCAACTCATACAGCTGCCTCGTATGTTTAATTCATACGTGAAAGTGATTACGTGGTTGAATACGAACCACCTTGGCTGTGCTGGTTTCCAACCTATATACCTTATAAGTACTTCTTTTGAAATAAGTAAATTGTTCTTTTGAAATAAGTAAATTTTTTAAAAACTATAAAACATACGAGGCAGTAAAATTTAACTTTTTTGAATAGTCATTATTTCCTAAATACTTTATAGGTACGTGGTTATTGTTCTACCCGCCACACTGTATATCAACTCATACAGCTGCCTCGTATGTTTAATTCATACGTGAAAGTGATTACGTGGTTGAATACGAATCACCTCGGCTGTGCTGGTTTCCAACCTATATACCTTATAAGTACTTCTTTTGAAATATTTTATAGATTACAATTTAGAGTCATAAATATAGGTCTTAGGACTAATGCATTAAATCGAGAAAAAATTATAAGACAAACAATCTAAAGTTAATAACCGTACCAAAACCAATTCAATGGAAATACATAAGATTACCCGAAAAATAGGTACATCCACCTAAAACAGTACCAAAAACTCAACAACGAGAAAGTACAACGGTAGATCATTCATCCAACTTGATGATGGATTGGTAGAAATAAATAAAGATACATATTTACAAATAAATTGGACAAATTTAACTTTTCATGCATTAGAACAACAAGTACATAAATTAGAAACAAAATAGATAATATTATAAGTCAATTCTCTAAAATTATGAAACACATATTTCTTCAACTCAATTTTCATCTCCAACACATAATACAACTTTATTTAACAAAAAATCAAATAGTTTTCAAGAATATGCGAATGCATATAATTCATCTAAAGAGAAAACTTACAAAATGTTTGAAAAAACCATCACTAAATAATTCTTTATTTCAATTAGCATATTTTTTTTAAGGATTTGAGGGATAAAAATAAAATTTTAAAAAAATGCGAAACGTCTCGTGCCATCACGCTTTATTTCTCATCCTAAACAAGATATCCCGAATAGTCATTTTATACACGGTCTCAGAATATACTATCCTCTCCTATCATATTCCGTCCCATTTGTATGACGGGATGATCTCAAATTGACGACTCTAATTTGGAGCTTAAAAACTGTTAGCATTTGGGGTCCAAATATATGTCAAATTGAGGCAAAAAATATACCATCAAAAATAAAAATAAACTTGATTAAAAGCAAATTTGAAATTTTTTTTGGATATTAATCTTACCAAAGTTAATAATTTTCAAAATATGGCCAAATATAGTGATGTTTAGCTATTTTTGCCAATCAGTCCAAAATATTATTGATATTATTAAATGTGATGAAATTGAGATATGAAGTCCTAAATTAATAAACAAATATTAGTTTAAATTTACCCTTATTAATACAACCATATAATTATCAACATGATCACCGATCACCATGGGATTCAAAACTCTGAATATTCTACCATTTTTGGGTCCATATACACTTGGGTGTTCTACCATTTTTTTTAAATGATTCAAAACACTATTTTTTAAATAAATATTTTTTAAAACATTCGTTTTGAGAGTTTTGAGACGGAGGAAGGTATATAAAGTATAAAGCTAAGCATATAAACATGTAATTAAATTAAACTAGTCACTATATTTAAATATCACAAAAAAATTAATAAAGATTAAAATTAGTATATCAAAAAAAGTAAAATTCAACACAAAATAAAGTAAAATACAAGAATGTAAACTTACAATTATAAAATTTTGAATTTGAATGGAAAAATCAACGTTGACTCTCCGTTTCTTCTTCTTCTTCCTTGGCTTGGCCGGCGGCTGGAGTTGGAACTTAGGGTTGTTTTGTTTTTTGAATGAAGACCGTAAACTGGAAGGGGAAAAGGGGTTTTAATAACTCGCTACACGGTGTAGTGAGTTTGACTTTGACAGGTCAAACTCGCTACACGTTGTAGCGAGTTTGGAGAAACTTAATTACCCTAATTGATGACAAACGGTTAAGCCTTAATTACATGGAACTCGCTACACGGTGTAGCGAGTTTGACCTGTCAAAGTCAAAATCGCTACACGGTGTAGCGAGTTTCAAAAAGTGGGACACTTTGGATAAAACTTTGAACAGTAAGTCATAATGGAAAATAAAATTTTAAAATTGAATTAAATGAGAAAAAAATTGTTTCATTGTGAACTTTAGTAAGGTCTATATATATACGTATATCATATTGTAATTTGTAATTTGTATTTTATTAGAGTTTTTGGTTTTAAAAGAAACCTGCATCATTTACATTAATGCCCTGCTTCTGAGTTTAAAAATGGAGAGAAAGGAAAAGAAAGAGAAGGAAATTTTGTGCTTCCGAGATTTTTTAGGGAGTAAGTGGAAAGAAAGGGAAGGAAAATTTTTAGGATTTTCCTCCCAAAATTGAGAGAAAATGGAAGGAAAGAAAGTGAAAACTTGACAATTTTTATTATTATCCCACTTTTATCCTCACATATTTTTTGTAATCTCATTATTACCCTTGTGGATATGAATACATCAAGGCCTTTAACCTTCAAAAGAGGGGAAAATACAAATCAATGGAGTAGCTGCTAATCAACGGTCCATGATTATGAAGCAGCATCTGCTCCCGGCCGCCGCCGTGAAAATGTCTACCACCACCAAACAAATCTAATTACAAAGAAACAAACCCAAACCCTAATTCTTCCACAATCATGGTGTTCTTCCCCCATCGGAAACTAATGCCCTATTCAGAATTCGCCTCAAATCTAACCCAAGCCTGTTCAACTGTCTGTCTCAACAACACTACCGTCTGCACAATCAAGGCTTGTTCCGCCGTCTGTCCTCAAATCAATGGAGTAGTGGATATGAATCCATCAAGGCCTTTTTATCTGAAATTTAGATGCAAAGAAAGGATTTAATTGGCCTTATTTACAATGGGTTCTCATGTATTGTTTGAATAATATGAGTGAAAATCAAATAAAATACTTGAGGGTATAGAAGTTATTTTCTTTTTATTTCCTCTCATTTCATTACAAAACTCGGAAGCATGAGGAGATAAATTTTTTTTTCCTTTCATTTCCTTCCTAACTCGGAAGCACGTCGGAAGAAATTTAAATTCACTTCCCTCCCTTTCTTTTCTCTACTTTTCCCTCCCTCCCCTCACTTTCTTTTCTCGTCATTAAAAACTCGGAAGCGCACCCTAACACATGGAGTATGTCATATATTTTAACTAAAATTTCTTACTTAAACCCGCCAATGAAGAAACTAAAATCTTTATATTAATAATGATATATTTTCTTTGCCCCAAAATAAATATCATACCTTGATTTTATTGGTCAATGTGATTAAATTGGCCAACATTTTATTTAATCTTCATGAAATTTCATAAATAATTATTAATAGTGTTTTAATCGATGTATCAATAACTATTTTTAAAATAACGTGAAATAAAAATTCTCTTAACTTTGTGTCAAAGTTAAATAAAGTTGAAAATAAAAATTCTCTTAACTTTGCATCAATAACTATTTTTAACATGAGTTTTATTTTCTCGCAATGCACCATGCGAAACTCCACATGACATTGTCTGATAGATTTATGTCAAAATACATTACATTTTAAATTCCAAACTCTATGCACCAGGCCCGGCTATTACACGGAAGATTCGGCTCTACCGCACAGGGCCCCAAATTTGAAAGGGCCCCCATATCTTCCATAAAAAAATAAAAATAAAATAGCAACGTAATTGACGAGATGACGGCGAAATCAAGCGACAATCACTCCGACTCCTCGCTTCCTCTGCCAATTGATTGAATCAGTGAATTGCAACCGTAAAAAAGAAAAATTCTTTTATAAATTCTATTGAAGCGAGAAAGGAAAGAAATACCTCTAAATTTTCCATCCCAAACAAAATAAACCCCCCGCCTGACGCCTGTTGTTCCGATGCCCGGACGCCATCGCCGATAAAACCGTAAAAGCTTTGGTTTCACACTTTCACTGTTTAACAAATGCCAAACAGCGTCTTCTTCATCTTCATCTAAGGTATTTTTCGGTTTTGGGGGTCTCGTATGGTGTTTGACTGTGTTAAAAATTGGATTTGGGATTTGGGAATAATTCTAGAGAGAGAGGGAAAAAGAAACAGAGAAGTGTTAGTGACTAGCAGGCCCGTCCCGGAAATTATAGGGGCCCTGTGTGAAATGTGAAAATTGGACCCTAATATTTAAAAAAAAAAAAAACACACAATAACTATAAAATATATATAAGTACTTTCGTATAAAGATAGAAATTTTATAAAATCAAGCACTAAAATTAAAAAATAATTTATTACATTGATCATATATAAGTACTTTCATATAAAGATATAAATTTTATAAAATCATATCACTGAAAACTTATAACACTTTTACTAATAAAAAAAAATTTAAAATGCAATGGATTGAAGAAACCTGGAAGTGCAAATTAATCCAATAAAAATCTTCTTGATGACATCTATATTAACTCTGCAGAAAAAACAACAACAATTCAGCAAACAAAAGTTGATATTAATAATTAAATCAAGATGAAAAAGTTCCATTTTTTTTATCTAAAAAAAAAAGAAGCTAAAATCTAATTAAATAAAGTTATATTATTTTAAAAAATATCAATATTCAACAACAGTAGTAACATGAACGGAACCTTTAAAATTTAACAAACAGTAAATTAAGTCAAACAATTAAGTAATTAACAAATGCTAAGGCAGGACCCCCACTGTTTCTTCTCACTACTCACTAACACTTCTCTGTTTCTCTTTCCCTCTCTCTATAGAATTATTCCCAAATCTCAAATCCCAAATCCAATTTTTAACACAGTCAAACACCATACGTGACCCCCAAAACCGAAAAATAGCTTGGATGAAGATGAAGAAGACGCTGTTTGGCGTTTGCTGAACAGTGAAAGTATGAAACCAAAGCTTTTACGATTTTATCGGCGACGGCGTTCGGGCATCGGAACAACAGGCATCAGGCGGGGGGTTTATTTTGTTTGGGATGGAAAATTTAGAGGCATTTCTTCCCTTTCTTGCTTCAATTGAATTTATAAAAGAATTTTTCTTTTTTACGGTTGCAATTCACTGATTCAATCAATTGGTGGAGGAAGCGAGGAGTCGTAGTGATTGTCGCTTGATTTCGCCGTCATCTCATCAATTACGTTGCTATTTTTTTTATGGAAGATATGGAGGTCTCTTGAAAAGTGACTATTATATAGTCATTTATCCCATAATTTATCAATCATTTTCTTAGTTTTAGTATCATTTAGTTTGCATTTAGTTTACTTTTAGCTTCTTTTGTCATATATCTTCGATTTTATGCTTTTGGTATATTTTCTACTCTTAGACAGGTTTTAGAGTCATTTTATGAGCAATTGGAGCCTTGGAAATAATTAAGTGTCAAAGCCATGGAGGGACAACATCAAAATAAGCATAAAGGCCAAAATCCAGTCGGAGCGGCCGTGCAGCCAAAGGAGGAGCGGCCGTGCAACAATGCCCAGTTCAAACTAATTTTTGGCGCCAAGATCGTACGGCCGTGAAGTTCCCTTGACTCGGCCGTGCAGTCGCTGTACCTGTTCCAAAAAGGCACCTTTTGAAGGCACCACTTTGAAGAGTCCCAACCCTTAGCATAAATGTCTATATAAAGGCTATTTGTACTCAGTTTAGAACATCCGAAAATAGTCATAAACACATCCAGAAAGGATCATATTATACTTAGAATGTATAGCAAAATTACTCTAGTAATATATACACAATGTTCAAGGTGTATCAACGATTCGTGACAAGTCTTGTATACTCTTGAAGATGGTGAATGCAATATAACAATTATTTTCCAGCCATTGTCTCTCTTTTATTATGAATAAGTATCTCTTTCCTTATCTCTATTTCTTACTTACTTCTTTTATTATTTCAATGGTTTGAGTAATCCTCCATTTCTCGGAGTTGAAAACTCGATAATTTATATTCATTGCTTCTTCTACATGTCATTTCAATTCTCTTCTTATAAATCTTAATGCTTGCAATTAGGGAGACGTCTTTAATTGTATAACCTCAGTTGATCAAATGAAAAATATTGATTAGCGGAACTCTAAGAATTAATGCCCGTTTGTGACAGGGCGGGAGCACCATAAACGGAAATCTCAAACAGTTAGGGCATGATTAGTGAAGGATACAAACGCTACTGTCTTAACCCGAAGTAGTGTAGGCCTAACGTACCATCCTTGTTATTTTGATAAAAGCCTTTATCTAAAGCATATTTATTTGTTTTCAATCCCGAGAATACTATCATTATATGTTAGAGTAGTTTTTGTATCTTTCTAGTATTTTCTCAACAAAATCTTATCTCCCCCAATTATTTTACCTATATATTTATATAAAGACAAATATCATCCCAAAGTAAACCCTGTCTCTGTGGGATCGACCCGTACTTGCACCCGCTATATTGCAATAGCCCGTGCGCTTGCGAACATTAAATAAACCGTTAGGTTAAACACACCCAACAAGTTTTTGGCGCCGTTGCCGGGGACAACGGTTTACTTTTTGATGTTTGTCTTTATTATTTATATTTTTTATTTTATTTTATCTGCATATTTTTTTTTATTATTATGTATTAACTCTATTTTGCAGATGTAAAAAAAATTATGTGGTGAACAGTAAAAAAGAGCGACCGTGCTCTATAAAGTGGAGTGACCGTGCAATTCAACAAACGAGTAAACCTGAGTAGACTCAACCCAAGGGAGAGGCCGTGCAAATTTGTTGGTTTGGCCGTGCATATTTTCTTGATTGAAAGATTGTACCGGTCAATCAAAAAGAGTCAACAGTCGTGCCTTTTTCCTTTCTTCCCCCATATTCTCTTTCTCTTCACACTTTCTCTTCCTTCTCTCTCTGTAAAAACCCTCTCTATACCCACCTCCTTTCACCACCAAATTCTCCCCAAACTCTCCATAAATTTCAGCAACTACAATCTCCCCCAACCTAAATTCTGAAAAACCAAACACTATCCCCAAATCTCTCATCAAAATCCACCATTACTTCCAACCAAAAAACCTTTATTCATCACAATTACATCTCCCAAACACCAAACCACCTCCAAAACCGAGATTAAACACAGAAATCCTCAAAAATTTGAAAACCTAGTTCTTTCTCAAATTCGAAATTTTTGAATTTCTGTGACATTGAAAGTTCAAGAATCAATTTTTGGAAGGATTCAAGCTATAGAGGAAGGAAGAATTCAGATTCAAGACCCATTCAAGGAAGTTTCTGCATCACTTTTCGGGTTTAATTACGTTACCTTTCGGCTCAAATGTGTTGGCATAAGCATCATCATCATCTCCAGATCTTTTGGATTCTAGTATTGCTTTCTCAAAGCTTCCAATCATGGGGTTGTTTCTCCGGAGAACCATGGAATTTACGGTGATATAGTCAGTGGCGGATCTAGGATTTCTTAACTGCGGGTGCACAATTTACACTACATAACTTCATACTAAAATTTTCCGTAACGCAATTACATTGCAATACATAACTTCGAATACAATTGTCTCATAGGAAAAAACAATACAAATATTCGAATTAAATTTGCACCCTACGCGTTTTCATACTTTGAAAACGTTTAATAACATCATCATTCGTTACTTTCCTAAGCAAATCTTTTTCAACATAACATACAAGACAATCATTCAAAAATTGATCACAAATCTTGTTTCGTAAATTGTTCTTGACATAGTTCATCCCGGAGAAGCATCTTTCTACACTTGTCGTTGCTACAGGCAAAATCAATGCCAGCTTCAATAGTCGAAACACCAATGGATACGACAAGTATTTTCTTGTTGTCAATAGAAGTAAGTACAAATCCGGAAGGCCCTTCAATTGACCAAATCTGTCATCCGATTGCATATCCATAATATATGTCTCTAGTTGATACTTAAGAGCATTACATTCATGATAAGTGAAGTCATCCGGATAAAACTGAGCCAACCTTATCAATTTTGATGAATCAAAATCAACAAATTTATCACTTGGATTCAAACTAGCAACACAAAGAAGCAACTCAGTATTTATCTCATTGAACCGATCATTAATCTCCAAAATCTGTCTATCCAAAATGGCATAGAAGCACTCCACACGATAATGAAAATCGTTTGTAACATGTGTCTTATGGCGAGGACGGTGACGATTAACATAGTCAGCATTCATATCCAAACTATCAATGTTATTCTTGCTGCAAAGTCAACAACTGAATTAAAAATAAAAAGGATTGATGCTTAATGATGCTTAATGATGAAGAATAGAGATCGGTGGTAGCAGCCGTGCGTCGCCGTCGATGGGAACACCGGAACAGAAGGAATCGTCTCTTCCTCTCTCTCAGACTCTCGTGTCGTGTGCGTGTGGTGTTGGAGAATAAAAAATAGAACAAAGTCAACAACTGAATTAAAAATAAAAAAAAACAAACGCTTCACGCTGCTTGGGTTAATGGGTTTACTTTTACTTCTACTTTGTTCACCTCCTTTACTAACTTGTCAATCATTTATGCGGGTGCACTTAGTAAAAAAATTTTTTTTTTTTTAAACTGGTAAATTTTTTTGACCGGGTGCACGTGCACCCGCTCCTAGCACTGTAGATCCGCCCCTGGATATAGTTGCTGAATTCTCCATGGAACCACTAAAAAAATGAGAAGGAAATGCAGCTGGTACAGAAAGCAATGAGAAAGGCTGTTTCCTCATATTCTTGCCGGCAAAACACATATCAAAATCTATTTGCAGGGTGTTCGAAAATCCTAGCCAATAAAGAGAAGCGGTTTAGGCTGCTTGGCATCTCACTGATTGCTTTCAAAAGGACAATGGGAGGCCTCCTTTTCCTTACTGTGACGTGTAATTGTCTATGGTAAATTGTCTTAAGGAACTGAAAGTTGATGCCCATAGCGTATAGCTTGAATTCTATCTTGAGACCAATTCTATTTGCCATCAGTTACAAACAGAGAGACTAGTGAATGAATTGAAAACATCCGCAGAAAATGCAGAACACAAGTTAGATAACATACAAGCCCAAGCTGAGCATATACTTCAGAATGCAGATCAAATCCTTGATTCCTTCAGAGAATTGGCCTAATTTCCCACCACCAACTATGTAAGTATTCTAATTTCCCCCACCCCGTTCTCTTATTGTATTTTACTTTGTCCTTGAAACATTGAGGACAATGTTTGTCTCAAGTGTGGGGGAGTATTTATCCACTTTTTAAATTGCATCATATTTTCTCTCTTTCCATTGTATGCATGTTAGATTAGAATCACGTTTCATTTCCGTACTTGCATGTAGTGTAGAGCAATTTTTTTCCTTATATATAATAAAAAAATATAATCCCTATGATGATCCATATGTTTAATCCTTATGCTTGCTATTTGCTATAGAATAATGCCTTTGTCTTTCTCCCATATTTTTTATAAACTTAGAAATTAATAAAAAGAAAAATATAGGGATATTTTTAGGAAATAAATTAAAAGCCTCATAAGTTAATATAGCAAAATATAGGGTTTTGTCAAGAAAAAGCATTTTGATTAAATTGAATCTTTATTGATCATCTTTATACACTTTGTTGCTCTTATTAAAAATTTTGAAAATATTTCTTTAAATTGTACATTTAGAATTTTATTAATGCTTATTTCCTTATTAGAAGCATTCACATTATTTTTTTTTGCTTCTTTTTGAATCACACCCCTTCGTAAAATTCCCATCTTTCCATTTCCACTAATCGAATCAAGGTTAGGCATTTTATCTTATTGCTAAAAGAGTGACTTAGTCACCAAATCTTAAAAGCAAAAATAAATCTATTACTTCCTAAGTAACTCGGGACACGACGTTAGCTGCGACGATGCCTCCTTGCCAAATGGAAGTAATATCCAAAGTATTCTTGATCTAAGTATTAGGAACATGGGGTTCGCAGCCACAATGTCTCCTACTTGAAAGGATCGAAAATTACAAGGATATTTTGCAAAAATTTAGCACGTGCAAAAATAAGATAAATTGTTTAAACCTTGATAAGATTTTTCCACTATCATCATCCATTTTTCGCCTTTGTGATTCAAAAATGCAATTCAATTCTATGAAAGCTTCTAGTTTGTGAATAAGTGTTTATGCTTCTATTTGTACATTTTTAAGCAATAAATTCATTTTCTCAAAAATCACTGTAAAAGAGTGAAGCTTCTATTTTTACCAAGTTTATGATCTAAGATTTATCCTTCTAGCATGCTTTACTTGATCAATTCCTATATATGCTATATTAATTTATTGTCTTAAAATCGCTCATTTGAAATATCCCCTAAAAACTTCTTTCTAAAGATTTTTAAAGGTATGAAAAATATGAATAGAAAGATAAAGGCAATATTCAAAAGAAATGGGCTTGCTACTATAAATTTTTTGAGGGATCATTTCTCATTTTTATCTTATTTTACATTCTTTTTCTCCCTCTCCATGTTTTCATCCTAATCTTGCTTGGGTACAAGCAAGGTTTAAGTGTGGGGGAAGTTGATAAGTGACTATTATATAGTCATTTATCCCATAATTTATCAATCATTTTCTTAGTTTTAGTATCATTTAGTTTGCATTTAGTTTACTTTTAGCTTCTTTTGTCATATATCTTCGATTTTATGCTTTTGGTATAATTTCTACTCTTAGAAAGGTTTTAAAGTCATTTTATGAGAAATTGGAGCCTTGGAAATAATTAAGTGTCAAAGCCATGGAGGGACAACTTCAAAATAAGCATAAAGGCCAAAATCCATTCGGAGCGGCCGTGCAGCCAAAGGAGGAGCGGCCGTGCAAAAATGCCCAGTTCAAACTAATTTTTGGCGCCAAGATCGCACGGCCGTGCAGTTCCCTTGACTCGGCCATGCAGTCGCTGTACCTGTTCCAAAAAGGCACCTTTTGAAGGCACCACTTTGAAGAGTCCCAACCCTTGGCATAAATGTCTATATAAAGGCTATTTGTACTCAGTTATAAACATTCGAAAATAGTCATAAACACATCCAGAAAGGATCATATTATACTTAGAATGTATAGCAAAATTACTCTAGTAATATATACACAATGTTCAAGGTGTATCACCGATTCGTAACAAGTCTTGTATACTCTTGAAGATGGTGAATGCAATACAAAGATTATTTTACAGCCATTGTCTCTCTTTTATTATGAATAAGTATCTCTTTCCTTATCTCTATTTCTTACTTACTTCTTTTATTATTTCAATGGTTTGAGTAATCCTCCATTTCTCGGAGTTGAAAACTCGATAATTTATATTCATTGCTTCTTCTACATGTCATTTCAATTCTCTTCTTATAAATCTTAATGCTTGCAATTAGGGAGATGTCTTTAATTGTATAACCTCAGTTGATCAAATGAAAAACATTGATTAGCGGAACTCTAAGAATTGAACTTGGTCGATAAATTACACAAAGTGATTTAAAGACCTAGGGATGATCCTTTAGTGGAAAATACGTGAGATGATAGACTTAAATGGTATTTTTGATTTATTTGGTACCCTCGAGAGGTGAGTCGGATTTCCCACGTGACAAATGGGATTACACTAAGCCGAACTCTCGAGAGAAAGGCCGGTGAGTCTTAAAATACATGTGCTAGTTAGCACAACTTAGCGTATCATCCTTGACTTGGCACTTTCATCTTAAAACAATTTCTTCATATTATTCTTGAATTGCCTACAAATATAAAGATGTTCATATTTGTAGAACCCCAGTTAATCGAGAGAAGGACCTAGCGGAAAATCTCGATTGACGAAACCATATGAAGGAACTAGGTTCCATTGATCACGAGAGTAGTTCAACGGCCTAGGGGTGTTCTTTGAATGGAAAGTATATTTACTTTCGATCTTAATGGATTCTTTCTAATTGTGGTCAGCTAGAGTTAAGCCGGAATGCCCGTTTGTGACAGGGCGGGAGCACCATAAACGGAAATCTCAAACAGTTAGGGCATGATTAGTGAAGAATACAAACGCTACTATCTTAACCCGAAGTAGTGTAGGCCTAACGTACCATCCTTGTTATTTTGATAAAAGCCTTTATCTAAAGCATATTTATTTGTTTTCAATCCCGAGAATACTATCATTATATGTTAGAGTAGTTTTTGTATCTTTCTAGTATTTTCTCAACAAAATCTTATCTCCCCCAATTATTTTACCTCTATATTTATATAAAGACAAATATCATCCCAAAGTAAACCCTGTCTCTGTGGGATCGACCCGTACTTGCACCCGCTATATTGCAATAGCCCGTGCGCTTGCGGATATTAAATAAACCGTTAGGTTAAACACACCCAACATCTCTCTCAAATTTGGGGCCCTGTGCGGTAGAGCCGAATCTTCCGTATAATAGCCGGGTCCGGTGACTAGTGAGTAGTGAGAAGAAACAGTGGGGGTCCTGCCTTGGCGTTTGCTAATTACTTAATTGTTTGACTTAATTTACTGTTTGTTAAATTTTAAAGGTTCCATTCCTGTTACTACTGTTGTTGAATATTGATGTTTGTTAAAATAATAGAACTTTATTTAATTAGATTTTAGCTTCTTTTTTTTAAGATAAAAAAATGAAACTTTCATCTTGATTTAATTATTAATATCAACTTTTGTTTGCTGAATTGTTGTTGTTTTTTCTGCAGAGTTAATATAGATGTCATCAAGAAGATTTTTATTGGGTTAATTTGCACTTTCAGATTTCTTCAATCCATTGCATTCAAAAAAAAAATTATTAGTAAAAGTGTTATAAGTTTTCAGTGATATGATTTTATAAAATTTCTATCTTTATATTAAAGTACTTATATATGATCAATGTAATAAATTATTTTTTAATTTTAGTGCTTGATTTTATAAAATTTCTATCTTTATAAAAAAGTACTTATATACTCCCTCCGTCCCACGTCATTGTGAACCATTTTTTCGGACACAATAATTAAGAAATATTATTAAGATAATGAAAATGTGTGGTAGGAAATGAAGAGAGAGAATGAGTGGAGTTAATAGTAGGTTGGTTGAATAAATTGTATGGTGAAAAATGAAGAGAGAGAATGAGTGGGTGGGGTAGGGTGAATATAAAATAATAAATTTGTTTCCATTTTGGGTAGTTTGCATTCACGTGAGACAGACCAAAATGGAAATAAGTTTGCATTCACGTGGGACGGAGGGAGTATATTTTATAGTTATTGTGTGTGTTTTTTTTTTTAAATATTAGGGCCCAATTTTCACATTTCGCACAGGGCCCCTATAATTTTTGGGATGGGCCTGCTATGCACTATGTGTGAAAAAATTATTTATATACTACTAATATATTCTACTCCCCTCCATCCTAAATTAATGTCCAAATTTCATTTTAAGTGACATTTTGAAAATATTTGCTTATAAATTTATTTTATTTTAGCAAACTCCTTTTTTCATATGATTTACTCATTCCATCCCAAAATAAATGTCTAATTTCATGTATAAAAATTTCTGAAAATATTTTTTAATGAAATTTAAGGGAATAGATGCATAGGTGGCTTATTAGTATCTACTTTTTATTTTTATTTTTGTGCAAATATATCCTTCTCTAGAGAATGCAAAGTTTCTTGAAATTAGACATTATTTTGGAATTTTTTCTCAAATAATAACTTTTTACTTTTTTAATTCCCAAAATGACTTACTGTTCAAACTTTTACCCAAAATGTCCCTTTTTTTTAAACTCGCTACACCGTGTAGCGAGTACACGGTGTAGCGAGTTATGTGTAATTAAGACGGACAGTTACGAATTTAATTAGGGGTATTAATTAAGCAAAACCCACTACACCGTGTAGCGAGTTTGACCTGCCCAAGTCAAACTCGCTACACGGTGTAGCGAGTTATTTAAAATCCCTTTCCCCTTCCAGTTTACGTCTTCAATCAAAAAAATAAGAAAAAACCCTAAATCTAAGTCTCAGCCGCCTGGAAAGGAAGAAAGAGGAAGGAAGGAAGGAAAGGAAGGAAGAAGAAGAAGGAACAAAGCCATCAATCCATTCAAATTCAACATTTCAATCATTAAAATTTTATAAGTATAAGTTTATATTCCTATATTTTAATTTATTTTGTGTTCAATCATCACAATATTTTTATAGCAAAAATATATTTTACTTGTTATTATTAGAATTGTTAGAATTGTTATTAAAATTGTTTACTTGGATTTTTTTTTTTTGGTAAATTTAGTTTTGTAAAAATAAATAAATTAAGCTAAAATATGTGAGTAATTTGTGTCCCAATTCAAAATTTTGAGATAAAAATTAATGTTT
Organism: Adenophora triphylla var. japonica; assembly: GCA_022495995.1. Taxonomy (NCBI): domain Eukaryota; kingdom Viridiplantae; phylum Streptophyta; class Magnoliopsida; order Asterales; family Campanulaceae; genus Adenophora; species Adenophora triphylla. Next base: position 64,942 of record JAFEMH010005211.1, on the reverse strand, counting down.
ATTAGTTTACTTGCAATTTAGGATTTTTATTTTATTTTTTTGATGACATTGTATAAATATATACTCCCTCCGTCCCATAAAACTTTACTCCTTTACTGTTGAGAACGGAAAATAAGAAATAATGTTATTAAAGTAGGTGTTGTGAGTGGGAGGAGAGAGAATGAGTGGAGAGAATAGTAAATTTGAAAAGTGTTGTGAGTATGACAAGTGGGTCCCATGAATAAAGAAGTATTAAAAAATTTTCTTTTTAGGAAAGTGAGACTTTAAAGTGGGACGCCCAAAATAGTAAAAGGGGTAATGTTTTATGGGACAGAGGGAGTATTAGTTTACTTGCAATTTAGGATTTTTAATTTAATATTGTTACTTTATTTGTGTAATAATATTGGAAAAAAAAAATAATGATTAACTTCTTAACAAAACAAGTAAATATCAAAAAGAATAATATTTATTAATATTATTGAGAGATAATAAATAATAATTGAATAATATATAATAAAGAAAAAATATGATAATAATAAAGAAAATAAAAATACTAAAAACAACAAAATAAATTAAACTTCTAAGAAATATTAATATACCTATAACAACATTTCAAATCTCATATACTTATACCCCAAACCCTAAATCCTAAACCCTAAATTAGATTGATCTACCCCAAACCCTAAAAATATGATTTATTGTTCAAACTTTTTTTTTTTAAAAAAAATCGCATGCTATTTTTCAAAATCGCATGAGGAATAGTCTTGAAGTATTACTTAGTATATAGGCTGAAAATCAAGACCTTCCCCACAGGCACTTGTTGGAAGTGTGAGATAACTTTGGATTACAATGCCACGTACTAGTAATTACACTTTTGTATTCTCTTATTATTTTCTTGCCTCGTAGAACAATAACCAACCTTGATATTGAAATAAATAGATGGATGCTTTCATTGATCCCGGGCCTATCGATGCCTCTGTTCTGACCCGGCATGAGGACCATAGGGCTAGGTTTATTTGGGCCGGGGCGGAGGTTGCTAGTCCACTCCAATTTCGTCATGGTGCCACCTTGCCAGGCGTATTAGCTCCTGTGATATTGCTGAGACTGGCGGAGTGCGGATTTAGCGGAGTTCACTATATAAGGAGAGTACAGTATGATTGTGCGTTGATGGAGGCTGTGATCGAGAGATGATGTAAGTACCCAAATCCGGATCATCAAAATCCGTCAGAAAGTTAACCAAAATCCGTTAACTGGCCCGCTCCAGGTTGACCGAAACTCGTTAACTCCCCGTTGCCAAGCCAACAAGACGTCCCGGGACTGCCCCGAGCATCCCAACGTCAAAGCGTACTTAACACACGTCATCGCACGTAAAAGTAGGGCTTTCCCTGAAAAATGCATTTTCCGGCACTTTTCGGGGGCGTTTCGAACATTTTCCAGACTGTTATTTTAAAAACGGACAAAACCGGGACTCGGGAACGAACTCCCACACAAATGGTGAGTCATGGGACACGTGGCAAGCATGCCACCTCCCTCTAGTCACCTTTCAATCAGAAATCAAGGCCAAATGACCAAATTACCCCTGGATTGCAGACCAAGTCCGACCGGATTCATTTGCAGGTTCTGAGAAATTGCCAATAAGTCCCTCAAAATTCCAAAATACCACAAAACCCCCTGGATTTCATGATAAGTCCGGCCGGACTCATACTGAAAATTCACCTATAAATAGAAGGGCTGTCAAAGCCAGAAAGAACACAAAAAATTACTCTCCATTTTCACCATAGCCACGGCCCAACTGAGTTTCACCCCTTCCCGAGCTCCCGCTTCATCTCGATTCGCGTGAAACTTCCGTATTTCGATCAAATACGCCCATCACCACTCTGAAACACCGTTCCAAACCACTTTTCGTATCCCGTATACACCCCCGAGCCAAAGGAGTCGACCCTAGCCATAGGTATAACTCCCTCTCTCTAATCTCTCGTTTCGTCTCGGTTTACGCGCCAGTCGCTACAACCATTTCGAAAAACGTTATTGAAATATAGATGCCTCCGTCTAACAGGGTCCAATACGTTTTAGCCCCTCGATCCTCTTCTCTTCCCGTAAGAGAAGTAATCACGGGTTAAAACGGCGTTCCGACCCCGTTCCGTTTAAATTTCTGTCATTTACCATTCCGGATCGATCGATCCGTCGATTGTCATTTACTTTTCTGTCATTTACAACTCCGAGCCGTTTTGGCTCGTCGATCGTCATTTACAACTCCGAGCCATTTTGGCTCGTCGATCATCATTTACAATTCCGAGCCATTTTGGCTCGTCGATCGTCATTTACGATTCCGTCGATACCGCATTTAAATACTGTCATTTACAAAGTCCGACCCGTTTGGATCGTGATAGTATTTACTTTTCAAAGTCCGAGTCGCAACCCGATTCGTTGATTGCATGTCATTTAATACGTTTTTTCCCGTAAAATCGTTAACAATGTAATGCCCGGTTCAAAACCGGAGTTCGTTCTTCGAACTCTCTTTCAAAAGCGCAAAATGACGTTTGGCATCCAAACGCTCATCTTCAAACTTAAAAGCAAACTTTTGACATTCAAAAACATTTAATACGTTTTTCCCGTAAAATCGTTAACAATGTAATGCCCGATTCAAAACCGGAGTTCGTCCTTCGAACTCTCTTTCAAAAAGCTCAAAATCGACGTTTGCCACGCAAACGCTCATTTCAAACTCAAAATCGACGTTTGCCACGCAAACGCTCATTTCCGTCTCAAAACCGACGTTTGTCATTCAAACGCTCGCCTTTTCAAACAGGTCACCTAATCAACGTTCGACATTCAAACCAAGATTAAGCTTGTCATTCAAGTCCCCATTTCAAAACACACACACAAACAAACACGATTTCGAGAAAGGTAGAAAGACTCGTCATACGAGGCATTTCGGGTGATCTCGTAATACTCTTCCCGAAATGTAACATGACCTCCGAACCTAACAATCTATGGTACCAAATAGCTTTTTACTCATTTTTGCCACCAATAAAAATGATCCCCTGTTTTCAAAGCCTTTTCCTAAGTTTTTTCTACCAATAAAAACGACACCATTTTCAACCTAAAGCCGTTTCTCAACGTTTGGGCTCAAAATACAAAAATCGCGTGGCGACTCCTCTCCTTCCCGAAAGCGAGGTCTCATACACCAACCCTCCGCGAAAGACAACCGCTTCGCTTGCGCGAATTCGGGTAATTTCAGATGGCGTCAGGGACCCATACATTCCATCTCCCGGTTGGTGAGATGATGATCACCCTACAGGATATCGGCATGATTTGCGGGTTGCCGATTGATGAGGATGCTGTTACTGATGCTGGGTTTCCAGCACGTGTAGACTGGCGGGCTGCCTGTCATGATTATTTAGGGGTTGTCCCTGATGCCAGAGATATGGATGGGAGTAGTCTGAAGCTCAGGTGGATTACCCTCCATTTCCCACACTTTGGTGACCTTGCTGAGGATACTGCTCCAGAGATTGTGGGTCAGTACGTACGGGCGTATATCTTGCTCGCCTTGGGTTCTATGATCATGCCTGATTGTACGAACAACAAGGTTAAGCTATGTTATCTCCCTCTGCTTTCGGATGTTTCTAGGGTCATCCATTACAGTTAGGGGAGTGCTGCGCTCGCTTTCCTCTATCGAGAGTTGTGTAGTGCGACTGACCCTCGGACGAGACAGTGCGGAGGATTTCTCAACGTGGTATGTTTATCTCATTTTAATGTTCATTATGTTATTTTAAGTTTGATTTCAAATTAGCGGCATTATTTATAGTATTTGATATGCATTTATTTGATATAGATTTGGGCTTGGGAGCGGTTGAGATGTGTGAGACCGCAGATCCGTACTCGATTCAGAGATCCGGACTTCGTGCTCATGCCCCTCAGATGCAGGTATACATATATCATACGTTATTTTCTCGTCGTTAATGTTTTTTTTTTGAACTAATTCTTATAATTATTATGTTTATGAAATTTCAGCTGGACCCAGGCATCGCTGGATCTGAGAGAGGTTACTGCACATAGCCTGCGAGGCTATCGGGATCAGCTGGCCCGGCTACACGAGGCTCAGGTGGTGTGGCAGCCTTATGAAGGGAGATACGCTCCGCCCTACTGCACTCAGGGTGAGGCCGTATGGTTGGCGAAGGTCCCTCTCGTATGCTTTGAGAGGATCGAGTGGCATCTGCCTGATCGCGTTATGAGGCAGTTTGGCCTGAGGCAGTTTGTCCCAGCACCGTGCGACACTAGCCCGGAGTTGCACCGTTCTGATCGGCGGGGAAACAATACGGTGAGATGGAGTGACCGCCATCACCAACATATTGCACGCTGGGAACAGCGGCACCAACATCTGGTTTCCGGGGTGTACGACATCCACGATATGAGTTACTCCGATTCATATATGATATGGTATCGGGACATAACGTGTAAGTTTGTGCAGCACCTCAGTCATATAGAGGAGGATGGATACCAGTCGTCTGCCCCTGCCTTAGAGTTTATGGTAAGTTTTTACATTGATTCTTGATCTTCAACAATTCTGATGAAATAAAATGATGCGAAAAAGTTTTAGGTTATTTTTATTTTGAGAGAAAGGTGATTGAGAGAAAGAGATAAAGGTAACTGAGAGAAAGGTAATGAATGATGAATGACATTCACTCACGGGTTTTGATTATATTTATGCTTACTGAAAACTGAACTTTGAAGCTGGAAAGGGGCATTTCTGACATAAACTCGCTACACCGTGTAGCGAGTTTCATTAAAGTGGATTTAAAGTCGCTACACTGTGTAGCGATTTCAACTTTAATGAAACTCGCTACACGGTGTAGCGAGTTTAAGCCAGAGATTGTCCCCCCAATAATTTCCTTCGATTCAACATTTCTTATTTCCATTTTTTTTTTCGTTCGTGAAGGTATTTTGAGCAATAAATATAGGTTAATTTAGTTATCATAATGAATATCTAAAAATTGTTACTTGTAGTACATATAATGGTGTAATAATAATAACTTTTAAATTTTAATTTGGATAATTAAATCAGCTTCAAATTATTGCTCAAAATACCTTCGTACTAACATAAAAAAAAATTACATGTGTTAAAAAAATAATGACATGTTGCTGAATTATGTTTTTGTTTAAAATATTTTTTTTACATGTTTTAAAATAAATGATGACATGTTGCTGAATTAAGTTTTTGTTTCAAATATTTTTTTTACAAGTGGGACAGAGGTATTAATATATTCAACTCTTCTTCATAAATTATGTTTATGTTTAAATCTTTTTTTATAAGTGTTAAAAAAATATGTCATGAATAATTGCAACAAAACCAAACACAAACTGTACAAAATAATTTTAAAAAACTAAAATAACATCAAAAAATAAATATTGTCAAGTTAGTGGCCACATCCCGGCCACATAGGAAATCTTACATTAATTCATTAAAACATTTAGGAAATTCATATAAACCAAATGAACTTAAGAGTCACTTAACTTCACTACTTCACTACTTCACTATCCTTAGGAAATACCTGCAAAACAAATGAGTTTAACATTATTTACTATATGATTCCAACAATTCAGCAAAAATAAGAAAATATGTACCATGAACACATTAGGGAGTGTGATGTTAAGATAACGTGCTGATGATGATGGGATGGGGTGCCAAACAACAACCTAAACATTTCAAAACAAACAATTAGATAAAAGTATTAATGTTCATTGCAAATTTACTAATTAATATATCATACCTTCTGAAGTATCAGAACAGAACCAACAGATATATCTTTCCCAAATTCACTCTCAGTCACTTTGTGATGAATGGAAGCTTCAATGGTATCCGTAGGATCCTAATAATTTTATCTCAGTTAGTAACTCAAAACACATTTCACCCATGATAGAAAGCATACTAAGCTCATATCCTAACCTTTAAAGTTACCCAGAGATCACCAAACTCATTTCGTTTGCAGGACTTGATAACAGCAACAACCTAATAGAACATACATAAATGTAAAAAATCAATGTTAATTTACACACATTTAACTATAATTAATCTTGATATTATACCTGATCCACCATGTCAATAGTATGGCATTTCTTCTTGATAGAGTTTAACGGATAATATGTACCCTCTTCAGTCAAAAAATCCATTGCAGAGAGCCAAGGACTGTCTTGGAAAGCTTCATCCTTCACCGGATCTTCAATTGCTCTCCATTGAAGATCCGGTGAAGGATGAAATGCCAATTCTGCCAAAGGACACCAAATTACTGTAAAGATCAGGGGGAGCATGTTGGTGGTAAGAGTTTACTCGTCTGTATCTCTTAACTCGTCTATTAATTGTTCGTATGTAGAACTTTTTAGCGCGTACATAGAATCTGCTTGAATTGTATATGCAACACTTAGCTCGTCAATTGCTTTCTCGTAGCTCGTATGTAGAACTTTTATTTGTCGTTCTAACCTTTTGTGATCTTGGTCTTGTGCAGTTTTGACCCCTGAACAAGAAGCAAATATGGGTCGCATAGTGGGAGTGTCTGACAAGAAGAAGGCCAAGAAGGCTCATGGTGTTGCCAATGCCCGAGCTAACAGAGAGAGATAGAGGATGAGAAAAGGAATGACTTGCTGTCCAAGGACAATGCTAGGATGGTACCAATGGAGGAGTTTGTGTCGGAGGATCCTTTGGAAAGCGGTAGCCAAGCTCGGGGAGCGACTGAAGAAGGTGATGGGACCAACAGGTCGATTAGGCCAAGCCCGAGCTCCGATCCAGCCCTTGAGACTAGTGCGACTAGTGCAGTGACTTTCAGACACGGGACTGCTGGGACTAGCCCTTTACATGTTGTAAATGTTGACGAGGACGCCCTTGATGAAGATGATGATCGGCCCTTGAACTCAAAGAAAAGGTCGAGAGTCGAGAAGGGAAAAGCCGTCTCTCCAAGCCAACTTCCTCCTCCTGTTTCTTCACCTATGAGTCAGGAGTCCATTAAGGATCGGATAAGGAAGCTGAGTGATGTCCCCCCTCTCAGTGGGGTTAACAGTTTGAGCAGCTGTTATCCAGAGTTGGGCTTTGTGCAAGTTATGGTCAGGAGGGCAATGTCGACCTGCTTGCTCATTTTGCCGATAAGGGGATGACCCCTGAAGAGTTTTCAGCTCGATCCGACTTAGTGCAGAGTGAGGTAACTTTTTTGTGTCCCCCATCTGTTTTGTCGCTTACCCTTTTGACAGTCATTTTAGTGTCCGAGTCTTTGCCTAGCCAACCTTTTAATGATTTCTTGTTATGCAGTCCCTTACCACGGTGGAGCAAGCCAAGAGCTCTTGGAGGGCATCCATTGAGAGGGAGAGGCTGGCCATGAGTCAGTACTCTAAGAAATCTTATAAGCTGACCGAGCTGAAGGAGAAATATAATGATCTGGATGCATCTTTCGACGCCCTCGAGCTCGTTAAGCAGAAGGCGTTGGGGGACAAAGATAAAGCATTGGACGACCTCAAAGCTGCAGAGACCAAGCTTGGTGAGGTGACAACTGAGAGAGATGCTGAGCGCCAAAGGCATGAATCTACGAAAAAGGAGCTTACTACTGTTAAAAAGATTCTCCATGATAGAGATGAGTTCCTGACCAAGGTCAATGAGGAGCATAATGCTGCTAGGGCCAAGTGGAAGGAGGACCTTCAGGCTGCTTCTAAGGTCGCTGTTGAGACTTTCAAGGAGAGTGACGAGTACTATAATGCCATTGTCGACAAGGCGAAGGATTTCCTCGACTTAGGCCGACGCCATATGGCTCGTCGAGCTCTAGTGGACCCGACCGCCGAGGTATCTCCCGAACAGTTAGCTTGATGGGCGTTAGAAGCTCAATGTGAAATGGATGCTCGAGGTGGTCACTCGATTGTCCCCTATACTGATAATGACTTGGCCTTCATTGCTCAGCAGGATCAAGAAGATGGTTGTGAACCATGGATTGCTCCTCCTTTAGCTCCCAGAAATTTTAACGTGCTTCTCCAGGAGATAGAGGATGCAGAAGATATGGAGGAGGACACCGAAGAGGGGATTGCTCAGGATCAACCCGACCAGGCCAATGATGGGCAAGTTGTTTAATTTTTGTTTGATGTGATGAGAACAAGTTTCAAAACAATTTTATTTTTTGCTTTGTGTATTGATGCCTTGGCCCAGTTTTTGGGAGGTATCCTAACTTATAGCTTTTTGCTAGCTCTTGTCCTGGCCCGTTTTGGGGGGCTGAGCCTTTATTTAATCGTAGCTGACTTTTATACTTCGAATTCTTATGCTTTTGATTTTAGCATGAATGTATGTCGAGCTAGATTTGCTAGAACGATTACATCGCTATAAGATTTCGATCGGACTGGTTTTTCTCAATAACACAATCGACCTTAGACTTGTATAGTTTTTGAAAACGAGCCTGACTAAGAGTCGAGTAGGGTCGAGCTTGTCAGAACGAGGTCGACTAAGATGTCGGACCTGTTTAATGGAACGAAGCTGACTAAGAGTCGAGCTTGTTAGAACGAGATCGACTTGGATGTCGGACCTGTTTAATGGAACGAAGCTGACTAAGAGTCGAGCTTGTTAGAACGAGATCGACTTGGATGTCGGACCTGTTTAAAGGAACGAAGCTGACTAAGAGTCGAGCTTGTTAGAACGAGGTCGATTTAGATGTCGGACTTGTTTAAAGGAACGAAGCTGACTAAGAGTTGAGCTTGTTAGAACGAGGTCGATTTAGATGTCGAACCTGTTTAAAGAAACGAAGCTGACTAAGAGTCGAGCTTGTTAGAACAAGGTCGACTTAGATGTCGGACCTGTTTAAAGAAATGAGTTGAGCTTGTTAGAACGAGATCGACTTGGATGTTGGACCTGTTTAAAGGAACGAAGCTGACTAAGAGTCGAGCTTGTTAGAACGAGATTGACTTGGATGTCGGACCTGTTTAAAGGAACGAAGCTGACTAAGAGTAGAGCTTATTAGAATGAGGTCGACTTAGATGTCAGACCTATTTAAATGAACGAAGCTGACTAAGAGTCGAGCTTGTTAAAATCGATGTAAAACGTAACACAATATTTGGATAGAATTTCAACTTTATTGATGTAGAAACAAACTTACATCGAAAATGGCGAGCTAGAACTATAACAAACTCAAACTTGAAAATTGAACTAACTTTGAAGCTAAAGAACTGAACTAGAAGTAATATCTGATAAGGTGAGTAGCATGCCATGGGTGCTTCAATTCTTCACCGTCCAAATGAGCGATCATATAAGTTCCCTCTTTGATAATTCGGGTGACGACATAGGGTCCTTCCCAGTTGGGAGATAACTTGTTAACCTGAGTTCTTCTTCCAGTTGACGAGATGCTTCTTAACATGTAGTCGCCCACTTGGAATGCTCTTATTTTCACTTTCTTGTCATGATAGCTCTTGGTTTTCTGCTTGTAATTTACCATCCTTAAGTGAGCTGTGTCTCGCTTTTCATCGATCAAATTCAGGTCGATCAGTCTATTGATCTCGTTCTGTTCTTGGTCGAAGAGAATTACTCTAGCTGTCGGAAATCATAACTCGGCTGGTGCCATTGCCTATGATCCATATGCAAGAGCGAATGGGGTTTCCCCCGTAGGCCCCCGAATGGTTGTGCGGACTGCCCAGAGAGCAAGGGGAAGTTCGTCCAACCTGTTGCTTTTACGACCAACCAAACCAGTTTTCAATGCTGAAAGGACCAATTTGTTCGCGGCCTCAGCTTGTCCGTTGCCTTGGGGATAAGTGACTTACGACTTCCAATGTTTGACTCCGACACTCTTCATTTCATCTTCGAAAGCTTGGGAGAATTGTAGTCCGTTGTCTGTCACTATTGCTCGAGGTCTCACAAATCGACACCAAATGAAATCATGAATGAAGTTGATGGCATTTTCCTCTGTAATTCGAGCTAGTGGCTTTGCTTCGACCCACTTTGTAAAATAATCGATTGCAACGATCACATACTTGCAATTTCCACGGGCGGGTGGGAAAGGGCCGACCAAATCTACTCCCCACATGTCAAAGGGCCAGGTTGAGATTACTGGGGTTTGCTTGGTGGTGGGCAGGTGAGGTAGGTTGGCAAACCTTTGGCACTGGTCACACCCTTGAACGAAATTGTGAGCATCAGCCCTCATGTGCGGCCAATAATAACCCATCGTTATCAATTTGTCAGCTAAAGTTCTGGCCCCCGGGTGTCTACCACACACTCCACTATGCACATCGTACATCAGCTAGGTAACTTCTTGAGGGTGAACACATCTTAACAATGGCTTGATGAAAGATCTCCTAAATAGCTCATCTCCTTGAATAACGTACCTTGGAGACTTTTTCTTGATAGCTCGAGCTTCTTTCTCATCATCAGGTAGCTCGCCCGTTTCTAAGTAAGCTCGTATTTTGTCAATCCAGCACTTGTTGTATGACCATTCTGTACCAGCGTCTTCCAGGCATTGGATTTGAACCCTCTCGTAGGCTGGATGTTCGAGGTAAGAGATAGGTTCTCCATGTGGCTCGTCTGAAGTAGCCAGTTTCGAGAGTAGGTCGGCCAATTCGTTATCCTCTCGACCAATCCTCTGAATTTCCCAGAACTCCAAGTCTTTTATTAGTTCTCTAACCAAGTCGCAGTATTTGACTAAAGTAGAATTCAGCACCTCGTATTCTCCTCTGACCTGGTTGACTATCAGTTAGGAATCACAATACGCCATAATTTTGATCGCCCCAAAACATTTGGCGTACTCGATGGCTGCGACCAATGCTTCGTATTATGCCTGGTTATTGGAGGCTTCAGAACCTTAATGCTTCCTCATAGACCGTCCCTGATTCTGGCTCGATCAATACTATCCCAGCTCCGCTAACATTCCTTGTTGCCGACCCATCTGAGTATATTTTCCAGCAGTCGTCGGGTAAGCTAGTAACGGCTTGAGCCTCTGGCTCCTTTCCCTTAACTTTCTCCTTCTGAGCTCGCACCTCGCTATCTTTCTTGGTGAACGTCAGCTCGACCAAGAAATCTGCCAAGGCTAGAGCCTTTAATGCCTTTCGAGGTCGATACTCGATGTCGAATTCTGTGAGAGCAATTGACCAGTTGAGTAGGCGACCTGAACTTTCCGGTTTATGTAGGATCTTTCTCAGGGGAGCATTGGTGAGTACAATAATAGGGTGAGCTAGAAAATAAGCTCGCAGCTTCCTTGAGGCTACGACCAAGGCATACGCGACCTTATCTGCATTGTAATATCTGCCGTCAACGTCGGATAGAGCCTTGCTGACATAATACACGGGCTTCTGAAGCACCTCTTCCTCTCGAACAAGAACATCTGCCACTGATTGATCTCCCATAGATAGATACACAAACAAAGTTTCCCCCATGGTCGGGCTGCTCAATAGAGGAGGAGTGGCGAGGTACTCCTTAAGCTGTTGGAACGACGAATGAAATTCGGCCGTCCACTCAAAATTTTTCGTCCCCCTCAATGATTTGAAGAAGGGGAGAGATCTTTCTGCCGACTTGGCTATAAAGCGACCTAGGGTCGCCGCCCTACCATTAAGTCGCTGCATCTCCTTGATACTTGTAGGCTCTTGCATGTCGACCAAAGCCTTAATCTTCTCAGGATTTGCTTCAATTCCTCGATGTGACACCATAAAACCAAGGAATTTGCCAGCTGCTACTCCAAACATACATTTGCTCAGGTTAAGCTTCATGTCGTTTGCTCGTAAATTAGCGAACGTTTCCTTTAGGTCGACCACATGACGTCCGACCTTTGTTTTGATGACCATATCGTCGATGTAGGCCTCCATGTTTTGGCCAATTTGTGAATCAAAGACCTTGTTCACCATCCTCTGATAGGTCGCTGCTGCATTCTTCAACCCGAACGGCATCATGTTGTAGCAATAAATACCCCCGGCAGCTTGAAAAGTTGTCTTCACAATATCATCCTCATGCATCTTGATCTGATGATAGCCTGAGTAGGCATCGAGAAAGATTAGTGTGGAGTGTCCAGCAATAGAATCGACGAGCTTGTCAATATTAGGTAGAGGATAGATGTCCTTTGGGCAGGCAAGATTAAGGTTGGTGAAGTCGACGCACATTCTCCACTTGCCATTAGCTTTCTTCACCATGACCACATTAGCTAGCCAAGTGGTATGAGTAGCTTCCTTTATGATACCTGCGCTTAAAAGTTTTGTACCTCGAGCTTTATAGCTTCCTCTTTGTCGTGGGCAAAGCTTCCCAGTTTCTGCGCTTTGAACTTCATGGTCGGGTTAACCTCCAACCTATGAACTGCGACCTCTTCTTTGATCCCTTTCATATACTCTACTCGCCAAGCAAAGACATCACTGCTCTCCTTCAGTAGATCGATGATCTCTACTCTTTCCTCAGCTGATAACTGCTTTCCAATCTGAATTTTTTGCTCGGGATAAGAAGGATTTGTTATCACTGCTTCCAGCTCGTCCACAGCTCCAACTCCGGACCATCTCTAAACTGTAGGATCTCTATGATGATTTCTCGGACCCTTTGCCTTTCCTTGGCCCCCCAAGTGTGGAGCTTCTTCAACGATCATGTCATCTAGATCAGCTGCGATCTCACTGGTGGTGGCCCCCGAGTTATTGTCGATCTGGAGGCATAGCTCGCCTATGAAGACTTGGTCGACCATAACTGCATCTGAATCGACCATGGTGACTTCAGAGTAACGTGTCGACTCAGTCATGACCTCGTCATATGAGCGATAGGTCGACTCTTCAATGCTGGTGATCGTAGATAATCGAGAAGTTGTGGTGACTGACTTTGACATCTTCAAATACCCCTCAGCAGTTTCAATCTCCAGCTCCCTTTTCTTCCTTATTCGTAGGACATGGTCAAGATATTCTCGAGCTTTACTTCATACATAGCCGACTCCTTCTAGCGTTGGGAACTTAACTCGTTGATGGGGAATTGAGGCCACCATTCCAAGTGCGACCTGGCCAGGTATACCCAAAATAGCAGCATAATCACTATTTACATCAATGACAATAAAGGTTACCTTGGAGACCTCTCTGAAAGGATGTTAGCCTATGTCGACGTCCAACTCGATCTGTCCTTTGGCATCGACCCTGTGGTTAGTGAAGCCTTCCAATCTACCATCATAACGTTCGAGCTGCTTATTTGAGAGTCCCATTGTGGGAGCCTCCCAACTCCCGGACCTATAAACCGTGTCCCAGGATGGAGGGTCCCAAAATATACCATTTCCAAAAACTTTTCTTTCATTTATCTTGTAAAGTAAACAACACGTTTTTTTTTAAAACCATTTCAAAATAACCTCTCTACACGGAGGTGATATATAACCTGTTTCAAACCAAACTCAACCTGTTTTAACAAACTATACAACGGAAAAGGCTATACACAAGCCAACCAAACACAAACCAAGTTTAAGTTACTTATAACACGATACAACTCAAACATGTTGTAAAACTTTATATACAATACATTTCCCAAAAGAATAACAACCAAAGTCCAACCCCAACTCCCAAAATAACTCATAGCCTGATAACCCAAAAGGAGTCCAAACTCTTCCCCCGGCCTCACTGGTCCGGTCCACCTGTCTCAGCGGGATCTAAAACAATAAAGGGAGAAGGGGTGAGATGAAATCTCAGCAAGTTATTATGCATGCAACAATATGTCATATAACGTGCAACACATTAATAGGCTGCTCGATAACAATTATGCAACACCAGACAGGTTGCTCATCCTATATGTAACACACACCAGTTGCTCCTTACCAAATATGCAACACCTACAGGTTGCTCATGTAATATGCAACACACACCAGTTGCTCACGATTGGGAAAACAGTAAACACTTTAAGTTACCTTTCCCACCTGAATAATCAGTCATATAGAACATATAAGTCTCCCAGCTATCTGCAAGGCATAAGGCACAATACAAAAGTGGCTAATTCTATTTCAATCCCTAACATTTATCTGTAAGGCTTTTGGCACAATACAGTCCCACATCAAGTGGCCAATCCCACATCAAGTGGCCAATCCCATATCTGTAACCACAGACATGCCATGTCACCTTCTCGTGTAACATTCCCATCTATCTGTAAGGCTTTTGGCACGATACAGCAGTGGCTATTCCCATGTCTGGGGCCAGCAGACATGCTACGTCATAGGTATACTGCAATTCAATCACTTATAGAACAAATCTATACTTGATTGGATTCCACTATACCCATAACAACAGTTCATATAATCATATCCAAGTACACAAACAGTTACTTGAAATTACATCCACGCATAGGGATATCAACAGATAACATGTTACTACAATCATGTCAACCCATTTCCACAGTGCAACCAACCTTGTAAACACTGTTGAATGATGCCAAACCAATAACATGGTCTAATACTCATGCTCAAACCAATAAGTAGTGCAACACGTATTTAAACACAATGTGCACAACCAACCATGAATATGCTATCACATATGGGCACAATATATATCAAATAAGCCCTACATATTCACGCCATACTATTACACACCTTCTATAAAGGTTCTATAACAATTTACCAAGTTGTATCAACTTTGGTTTATGTTTCACGATTGCCTTTTTAACCATTTTCAGGACACCATTTAAAGCCCTTACCTTTATCATTTTAGGTCATTTAAGACTCCCTTACCTAGTAAGAATATTGTACCATCATTATAATCATAGAGAAATCAATTCCATACTAAGTTTCTATGTTTACACACTTGCAACTTAATACTAAATCCAGTCCTGCCAAGCCTTCACAATAGCATGACATATACTTAATAATATAGAGTACAATAATCCAATCATATGGTATTTATACTCTTACTCAACCAAATAAACAGTGCTACAATTACTTCACTCCCTATATGAATCAATAACTATATAGAGGTAACCCCACGTAGAGGTGCAATGTAATACACGTAGCCCTACATGCTCAAAACATAGTGTGAAACACCTTCTACACTTTGCTTGAACTAACCACCATATAAATACAATCACGTAAGACACAACATATCATATATGAGTCCTGCATATTCATTACACATATGTAATCCAGAAATAGAGTGTTATTCCTCTAGTTCAAACCAATAAGTAATGCCCCATTCATTTTTAGGCACTATAGAGCAAATAACCCTGCATAGGTCATCACGTAGGGGTACAATAACATATAAGTAGCCCTACGCCATCACAATACAACATTAAACACTTTCCCTTTAGGGTTCAAGTTCAAAAAACCAAGTTTTATAACAATTGGTTCAAGTTTTATAATCGCCTCTCAAGCATTTTTGAGACATTATTTAAGGACCTTATCAATATCTTTTTGGCCCAATTCAAACTCCATTATGTAGTACTAAAGTTGTACTAAATACAGGATCAAAAAGTGTTCTAATCCGAGTTGTTTAGCCTAGGTTTTCACGACCTAGAAAAAGCATCCAAGTTGCAGATTGAAATAATACAAGTGCTGAAACTGCCTTCCAAGCAACTTTGGGTCAATATTTAAAGCTCTTGCCATAACCTTTTTGGCCTATTACAAGTTCTACAATGTTGTACTAAACTTGTACTACAATTATAGTTAAGGAGTGGTTACATTCATACTCATTAACCTAGGTTTAAAGGCTTGCAAAAGTGCTCACTCAAGGCAGTTTTGAGAAAGAGTCGTGTGGGATAGCACGAGTCGTTTCCAGGCCCTGCACGACTGATTCCAAGGCCACGACTGGTGCCTCACGACTCCTCAGCTTGGTCACGACTCGTGCTCATGAGCACGAGTCGTGCCCCTCACCTGAAGTCACGAAATTGCAGCAACAACAGCAGCAGAACACCAACCACAACAACAGTTTCCAGCACTTACTTCAGCAACTGCAAGGCCACTTTGCAGCAGGGATATACTTGGTTTAAGACTCTAATTTACTCCCTTTAAGTCTTATAACACATATATAACATATGTACAACAAGTACCAATCCATAACACCACCCTAGGCCACGGTTTTGCAGCCACTTCAGCAAGAACAGCAACAACAACAACCTCAACTTTCCTGAAATACTTCAGCTACTGCAAGGGCAACTTTCAGCCATCTGAACACATAGTTTGGACCCTTATATACTTCCTCTAGCACCACTAACATGTATACAACATGTTTAAACAACAATTATAACTAATCCACACCAAATACTCAAGCCATGGCATGGAAGTTTTCAAGTTCTTAACCAAACCAGTTTCTTTTTTCATTTTCAAACCCCAGCTGAGTTTCAACTTCACCCAAAACCTTCATAACTCAGTAACATCATTATTAAACAAGCCATGAACATTTATTTGGAAAAGAACCATAATAACTTACCCAAGTTATTGAAATGAAAGAGAAAGAAAATCAACTCTTCTTGCTCAACACACTTCCTTTTGCAATAAATCCAAGTTTGAATCAACAACAAATCAAGGACTGAATTTCTATGAATTTTAGAAGTTAAACAAGGGTTTGGGAGCTTCTATGGCTGAGAGAAACTTTTGGAAGACTGAGGAAACGTAGGATCCTTCTTGAAGAAGCTTACAAAAGATATATATCAAGCATTTACAATCAAGCTCCTCCAAGAATGCAAACCAACAACCAACTACCTTAAACTTTTAAACTACACTCAAGCTCCTCGTACTTTATAACACCTTCAATTCATAAAATCAAGTGTTACCAAGGAACTATACAACTTCTCTTTATTTAGACATTATATGCTTAAATCAAGTTATAACTGTTGTGAATATGACCCTCCACTACCAAGCAAACCTACAAGAACGATTAGAGCACACAAAACCAAGCACAGGAAATAAATCACAAAGAAGAACGCAAGAAATTGTTAACCCAGTTCACCAATATGTTTGGCTACGTCTGGGGGCACTACCAAGCCAGGATCTTGCACTATAATATGTAGAATTTTGTTACAATGAGAAAAGGGGCGGAACATTGCTTATATATGACCTAGGGAAACAAACCAAACCCTAGACAAACAAGGAAATTCGGAC
Source organism: Adenophora triphylla var. japonica (assembly GCA_022495995.1). Classification (NCBI taxonomy): domain Eukaryota; kingdom Viridiplantae; phylum Streptophyta; class Magnoliopsida; order Asterales; family Campanulaceae; genus Adenophora; species Adenophora triphylla. Next base: position 47,942 of record JAFEMH010005211.1, on the reverse strand, counting down.
TGCTGAAAACGGGCCCAGCGCGGCCGCCCTCCGCAGAAGCGCGGTCGCGCTACCATCCAGAAACTCCAACGCCTTTGAATAATTCTCCAGCGCGGTCGCCCTCCCTTTCAGCGCGGTCGCCCTCGAAGAATTCCCACCGAGCCACATGTTTCTGTCCAAGAGCGCGGTCGCGCACACCACCTGCGCGGCCGCTCTTGAGTCCAGAAACCCCTGACGAAATTCTTCCCTTTTGCCCCGAAGTCTAGTCCGGTTGGTCCTCTATCCCAACAATCTCCCACCTAGAGATCAACCGCATATACAAGCCCCGTATCCGTTCTTCAACTCATCCTTGGTGTCCTCCTAGTGCTCACCTCGATCATGGTAGTGCCATCCTCTTCTCCTATTCTCCAAGCCCAATTGAAGCTTTGCACAGCTTCAATTTCTCAAGATTCACAACCTTTGTCAACATGTCAGCCGGGTTCTCCGATCCCAATATCTTCTCTAGCCTTAAGATCTTCTCCTCCAAGAGATGTCTGATGTAGTGAAACCTCAGTTCAATGTGCTTCGTCCTAGAATGAAACGCCGGATTTTTAGCCAAGTGAATTGCACTCTGACTGTCGCTGTAGAGAACGTTACCACTTCGCATCTTCCCAAGTTCACCCAAGAAGTTCTGCAACCATACCATCTCTTTACTCGCCTCTGTCACTGCCACATATTCTACTTCTGCAGTTGACTGCGCCACGATCTTCTGCAATTTAGAAGCCCAGGAGATTGCCGTACCACCCAATGTGAACACATAACCCGTAGTACTTCTCCTCTTATCAAGATCACTTGATGCCAAGTCCGCATCAACATAACCCGCTAACACCACCTCCTTGCTTGAGAAACACAGAGCCTTACCAGCAGTACCCTTCAAGTAACGCATAGGCGAGTCTTTCTCGGATAGCTTGAAGTGCAAACCCAATGGTGTCCCTGTTGGCTTCGCCTCTTCCATATAATACCTTGCCAAGACTTTCTCAACGTATTCTTCTTGTGAAAGAACCAACTTACCCGACTCCCTATCCCGGTCAATCCGCATGCCCAAGATTTTTCTGGCCTCTCCCAAATCCTTCATCTCGAACCGTTCTTACAACTGAGCCATCAATCTGTTTACCTCTCTACTGCTAGAGCCCGCTATTAGCATGTCGTCCACATATAACAGCAAGATTATGTACCCATTGTCTGTGTTCTTGAAGTAGCAACAATGATCCGCCTCACATCTGATAAAATCAATGTCGTGCATGAACCCATCAAACTTTCTGTACCACTGCCTAGGAGCTTGTTTAAGGCCATACAAGCTCTTAGTCAATCTGCAAACTAGCTCCTCGCTACCCTTAGACAAGTAACCCTCTGGCTGTACCATGTAAATTTCTTCCTCCAAATCCCCATAAAGAAAGGCCGTCTTCACATCCATTTGTTCCAGCAACAAGTTATCCGCCACTACTATCCCCAGAACCATTCTGATAGTGGTCATCTTCACAACCGGAGTGAATACCTCGTTGTAGTCAATACCGTACTTTTGCTGAAACCCTTTTACAACCAGTCTTGCCTTGTAACGCTTGCTACCGTCTGCTTCTTCCTTGATCCTGTAAACCCACTTGTTATGCAGTGCCTTCTTCCCCTTAGGTAGTTCAGTCAACTCCCAAGTTTTGTTGGCCTTCAATGAGTCCATCTCATCATCCATCGCAGCTTTCCACTTATTACTAAGTGCACTGCGAACAGCCTCCGCATAACATTCCGGTTCCCCATTATCTGTCAACAAAGAAATAATAATTGGAAGGAGTATACTGTCGGTGATCCACGCAACTCCGCTTTGGATCTACGCAATGAATATCCGGTTACGGAGTATGTGGTTCATCTTCGGTGACCTCCTGACCATGGTCAACATGAACTGTTCTGCTCCCACCCGAGTCTGGAATATCCACCTCTACAACCTCCGGTTCCGAACTAATGCCATCAGATGCCCCCTTTCTGTCCTTGTACAATACCTGTTCATTGAATACCACATCTCGACTACGAATAAATTTATGGTTTTGGTCATCCCAAAACTTGTACCCGAAGTCATCCCCGCCATACCCAATAAATGTACACTTAACAGATTTTGCATCTAATTTAGTTCTCTCAGCAGAATCAATATGAACATAAGAAACGCAGCCAAATATGCGAAGAAAGGGCAGATTTACCTGCTTGCCACTCCAAGCTTCCTCTGGAATTCCATTCCCCAATGGTACCGATGGTCCCCGATTGATCAAGAAAGCCGCCGTGTCAACTGCATATGCCCAAAACGTCTTCGAAAGTCCACACTTCAATCTCATACTTCTAGCCCGCTCATTCAATGTTCTGTTCATCCTCTCTGCTACCCCGTTGAGTTGTGGTGTCCGCTTTGGAGTCTTCTCCATACGAATACCATTCGCAGCACAATATTCCCTAAACTCCCCGAGCTCATACTCCCCACCATTGTCTGATCTCAAGCACTTAAGCTTAAGTCTCGTCTGATTCTCCACCAAAGCCCTCCACTTCTTGAATACCTCGAAAGCCTCATCTTTCCCCTTCAAGAAATAGACCCAGACCTTCCTTGTAGAATCATCAATAAAGGTCATGTAATATGACGCACCACCCAGAGACGTTACCGGAGATGGCCCCCACAAGTCCGTGTGAACCAATTCTAACTTTGCTTCCCTCAAACCCCTACATGTCCTCGAGAAATTATTTCTCCCCTGTTTGCCAAACATACAATCTTCGCAGATCCCCACGTTGACTGTCTTCAAACCCGGTAGTAGTCCCTTTGAACAAAGTACCTTCATCCCCGTCTCACTCATGTGACCCAATCGACAGTGCCACAAATCAGTATCACCCTTGGCTGCCGCCACCGCAATACTATCCTTGGTGTTGTTTGCCAAATACAATGTACCCTCCTTATTACCCCGAGCGATCTCACAATCCTCCTTGGTAATAACCCAGTTCCTGCAGCCGAATGTCACCTTGTAACCTTCTTCGTCCAACTGCCCAACTGAAAGTAGGTTCTTTTTCAAACCCGGAATGTGTCTGACCCCGTTCAGATGTAAGACCTTCCCGTCCGATGCTCCTATTCTGACATCCCCCTTCCCCTTGATTTCCAAAGGCTCGCCATCCGCTAGATAGACCTTACCGAAATCACCGGAAGTATAATTCTCCATCTCTTCTTTATGCCCGCAAGAGTGGAATGATGCCCCCGAATCCAGCACCCATGATTCTAGTGCACTACTAACACTCAGAACCAGTACATCGTCACCTTCGACTGTCACATTCACTGAATTGTCCTTACAATTTGGACAATCCCTCTTGTAGTGTCCCAATTCCTTACAATAATAGCACTGAACAGATCCCTTTGAAACCTTTGGTTTGTCTTTGGTCTCCCCGGCTTTGCCCTTACCACTCACCACGTTCTCCCTAGATTCGGTTCTCCCTTGTTTGCTAGTACCCGGCTTCCCCTTGCTAGTAGTAGCTAAAGCCGATCCCGAAGCACTCGATGTCCCCAACTTCTTCATGCGATTTTCTTCGGCCAACAGAAAGTCTTTAACATCATCATACTTCAATTTCTTCTTACCTGCTGAAGCATTGATCGCTGTCACCGTTCCGCTCCAACTTGCTGGTAAAGAAGCTAGCAACAAGCACGCATGAACCTCATCATCGAACTTGATCTCCACCGCAGTCAATGAGTCTATAACATCCATAAACTCATCGATGTGCTTAGCCAAGGATCCTCCCTCTTGCATCTTGAGACTACCCATCTTGCGTATCAAATCAACCTTATTTGCAGCAGATGGAGTTTCAAATCTCTCAGTAAGATAATCCAATAGCTCCTTGGTGGTTGTCGCCTTCTTAGTAGTCTTTGCAATCCACTTTGACAAAGTAGATCTGACCACCCCTAGGGCTTTCCGATCCATGAGTTCCCATTCTTCCTGATCTTCTTCTTCCGGTTTGACACCCTTCAGAGGCTTATAGAGGTCCTTATTGTACAAAAGATCCTCAATCTGCATCCTCCAATATCCGTAGTCAGACCCATCGAATTTCTCAACCGCCTATTTGTCCTTGTCCATTCTTGATTGCTTGACAACTCCCTTGATCTCGGAACCAAGAGCTCTGATACCAGTTGTTGTGAATATGGCCCTCCACTACCAAGAAAACCTACAAGAACGATTAGAGCACACAAAACCAAGCACAGAAAATAAATCACAAAGAAGAACGCAAGAAATTGTTAACCTAATTCACCAATATGTTTGGCTACGTCTGGGGGCACTACCAAGCCAGGATCTTGCACTATAATATGTAGAATTTTGTTACAATGAGAAAAGGGGCGGAACATTGCTTATATATGACCTAGGGAAACAAACCAAACCCTAGACAAACAAGGAAATCCGGACTGCTGAAAATGGGCCCAGCGCGGCCGCCCTCCGCAGAAGCGCGGTCGCGCTACCATCCAGAAACTCCAACGCCTTTGAATAATTCTCCAGCGCGGTCGCCCTCCCTTTCAACGCGGTCGCCCTGGAAGAATTCCCACCGAGCCACATGTTTCTGTCCAAGAGCGCGGTCGCGCACACCACCTGCGCGGCCGCTCTTGAGTCCAGAAACCCCTGACGAAATTCTTCCCTTTTGCCCCGAAGTCTAGTCCGGTTGGTCCTCTATCCCAACAATAACATCTAAAAGCACATAGTTCAACAAAATGGCTCAAAATGAACACGAAAGTAAATCAAATGCTAGCAAACTGAGGATGATATGCAAGGCATACCCAACCTCACGTGCTTCACGTGTGACCAATATTGTGCCTAGGCTTAGGGTCGTGACACCCATCTCCTAGAACGTCTTGTAAAATAGAATATCTTTGCAGGCCCCCGTGTCTATTAAGAGTCTGCTCGTCGTACACCCATCTATTAATCCTGGGATAACGAGAACTTGCTCTTTAGCTGCTGCATTAGTAGGTAGCTCGTCTGGGTAGAAACAGATCATCTCGTCTCTTAGGTACCTTTTAGGTGGCACATGAGGTGCTTTGTTAAGCTGGAATATCTTGTGTTTGATGTCAGTGTTGCTTGCTTGCTCAGTAATGACCCCCAAGTTTAATCTAGGCTGCCTCGACTCTTGTGGTCCACCAGCAGCTCGCTCACCACCGCCTGCTTGAGGTCTCTTCACATACGCGTCGAGCCTCCCCTGGTCGACCCACCTCTGAATGATGCGTTTCAAGCTCATACAATCTTCTGTAGTGTGGCCTGTGTCCTTTTGATAGTCGCAGTACTTGCTGTTATCCCTTCTGAACTTATTTCCTGGGTTCATAGGGGCAGGTAGGCCTAGCTCGACTGTATTCATGATCTCTATTCGACTCACTATCAAAGGGGTGAAAGCTTCGGGCACCTTCTCAGTCGCCCTAGTTCTGTTCTTACCATTCTTGTTATTACCCCCATTTTTAGCTGAGTCCTTCTTGTCAGCATCAGCGAGCTCAGCCTTGGGGCCTTTCCCATTTTTCTTTTCTTTCCTTTCTTCAGCCAGTGCTACATTGTAGGCCTTCTCGAATAGCTCTTATCGAGTAGTCACGGTCCGGACTGTCAATTCATAGTCCAAATCTGCAGAAGCAATCCCATTCCTAAAACAATTGATTACCTCCCTGTCAGTGAAGTCCTCCTCAATCTTGTCGACCATCTCCTTGAATTTGGTATAGTAGCTCATCGAGCTTTCGTTCTTTCCCTGTACCAAGTTATTCAAGTCGATGACTGTCATCTTCCGAGCTCCAGCTGTCGAGAAGCGATCCAAAAATTTCTTCCTCATGTAATACCAAGTCGAGATGCAACCTGGTGCCAAGCCGTTTAACCAAGTAAGTGCTGCTCCCGTGAGAGTGCTAGTAAGTTCTTACACACCATGTCGTCCTCGTTGGAGACAAAGCACATAGTAGCCTCTAAATGCTGTATATGACTTTTGGCATTGGTCGCACCCGAATACTTTTCTGGGACGGGCAATCTGAAACCTAGGGGAGGTCGACGATCAAGCAACTCCTTAGCCAAGGGACGAAGAGCAAAATCATGGCCTCGTTCTCCTTTTCCAGCATCATCTTTCTTGTCAGCCTCCCATTGTTCAAACTTTTTCTTCCATTGAAGCCATTCCCTAGCGTCTGGCGGGCCGTCTCTAGCAGGGGAGATGTCATTGGATCTTTGCCTTTCCTCATGGTGAGGTTCCCTCCTCGAGTTGGCTCTGTGCCTGTCACTCCTAGGGGAGTTATCTGTCTGCTCCTTCTATCCCTGTGAGAGGGTGACCTCACAGAATTAACTGGCGACCTGCGCCTTTCATCCCTGACTGGCGACCTGCGCCTATCCTCTCTAACCGGCGACCTGCGCCTTTCATCTCTAACTGGCGACCTGCGCCTTCCTCCTCTGTGAGACTGCAACCTCTGCGTCCTGGCAGTCGATCCAAGCAAGCTTCTGCTAGCCTCCAGATGTCGCCTTAGATCTGACTGGGCCTCCTGTTCTCTATTCCTGTTGAGGCTGGCCCTCAGATCGTCACTTGGAACATGAATAGGGGATTGAACACGCTGCACTATCCTCTGCTCGACATTCTGCCCCTCGGCTTCATTCTGCCTAGCACTTCTCACGGGCTGCCTGTTAGAAACCTGGGAGGGAGCTGCCCTTCCTGACCGTCTGTCGGCCTGCTCTGTCTCCTCCTCCATTGCTATTAGCTCCGCCAGTATTTGAGCTCGCTCCAACAACATCTCCTTTTTGCTAAGGGGATTGGTTGAGGGACCAACCTTGTCGCCTGCAACCATTCGCCCAGTTTGACGCTTTAGAGTAGGCGGCGCTTCCTCTCCGTCCATAGGCCGCTTATCTCTTCTACCGTCTGGCAATCCTCTGCCATCAGCAACGCTATTAGACCGTGTCGCCCTTCTGTTTTGACGAGGTGGAGAAGGAGGAGGAGGTATGCTAGCATTGGGATTTCCAGTTCCGGCACCAGCGTTAGCATTAGCATTCATGTTGGCATTAGTATTCCCTCCATTGGGTTCGTTCGAGGCATCAGAAACATGTTCGTCTGCAGTCACCATGGTTGCAGGTTGAAAAAGCTTTCGAGGTCAAGAACGTACGATTCCCGGCAATGGAACCAAACTGATGCTGCAAGAATCGTGCTGATCAATCTCCGTCCACGTGGCAAGACCAATCTCCTGGCTTCTTGACCTGAAACACGAAACCCACGACTAGCCGGAATGGTCTCCGGCGAAGACCCTCGGGCGTGAGAGTAAGTATGTGTATGAGAGCTAAATAATTATAAGGAACAATGTATTCTCAAATAATAAAAAAGCAATTACCTTGAAATGGTTGTGTTGCCTTGTATTTATAGTTGTTGATGAGAGGTATAATTGTAGTAGGATTGCATGAAATCCCTTAATTTGAGGAACAGATACGTATTTAGAGATCTGATCCATAAATAACTCAAGATTTGTAGGGAGTCTCGTCACGCTAAGAATTGTAAGTACGCCAGGACTCTGTAGGTCGACGCAAAGATGTAGGTCGAGGTCGACTATGGGGTATAGGTCGACCTGGCTGATGGGTAGGGCTGGATTGTACCCGAATAACATATGGATCGTAGAGTCGGACCAAGCTAGGCCGGGACCTCGTAGGTCGGACAATGAGCTTAAGTCGACTGATCATGATGATGGGCCATGAGCCTAGTAATAATTGGGCCTAACCCACTGAGAATGTGGTGATAATAATATGCTGAGAATTGGGCTTTACCCGTTGGGCCCAGCTCGACACTTTTAGTCTGTTCACTAAGTATTAATGAATACTCCCTTCATCCCGAATCAAGAGGCCGACTTACCTTTGTGCTACGTTCTAGACTATGAGTCCTACCTTGTTTTATTTCTAAAATGATAAATAATGAATAACATTTTGGACATTTATATTCTAATCTTTCTGTAGAATTTCAAAAATACTTACTACCTTTATTTTTACTCGCTCACATCATCAATAGTATTTTGGACAATTATATCCTCAACCAACTTGCAATTGTTTGTCCCTTTCCTAATATTTTTAATAAGCGTATAAACTCTTGATAGAACTCTAAATCTGATACTGAGAAAGTAGTAAGATAAATGATAATAGTTATCATATATATTAACTATTATAATTAATTAATAGTATTACCTAATATTAAGTTGAATGATAATAATTATCATATATAGTAACTATTATTACTAACTAATACTATTAATAGTAATAGTTAACAAATATATAGTAACTATTCTGATTATCTAATATCATTAATAGTTATAGTTAATTTATATTGTAATTATAATATTATTAATAATAATACTTAACATATATAATAACTATTATAATTAACTAATACTATTAGTAATAATAGTTAACTTATATAGTAATTATTATAATTAACTAATACTATTAGTAGTATTAGTTAATCTATATATTAACTATTGACTATGTGCTCGTTTAGTAGCCCGTCTTAGCACCAGATGTGATTAATAATCCCGAAGTAGGGTGTTTGATAGGAAAAAAAGCAACGGTATAAATTATCTTATTCACCGGGATTAGCTTCTTATCCCCTCTTTATTTATCCCAATGGAAGGGTGATATTATAAATGAGGGTATTAGAATATGGTGGATAAAAATAATTTTGACGAAACTATCCCCAATATATATGTCAACTATTAATGATTTGACCTTCCATATTTAATTCTCTATATACAAAATGTTAACAAGTTGCAATTTAGAAAAAAAAAATGCTAATTTTCTTTAATTGTGCCCTTGATTGTCTCTTTATAATTGTACGGGTAATTTGGTCTTTAAAATTACATTGTCTTGTTTTATGTGGTTTCTACCAAATAAAAGATATATTTTCAATCAGGATTATTAGGAAGCCTCATTATTAATCATAAGATTAATAATCCCCTCACTATTAATACGAGCTAATCCCACTCGGCTACAAAACGAGCCCAAATAGCATTAGCTAGAAATGAGAATATCAAGAGTCTTAAGATCTTTAATGGTGATAATGTGGCTTCTCCAAAAGAAATAGTTTACTTAAATATGTCTACTTGTCAAATCCTTAACCCTACTTACCAACTTTTAATATTATATATTCCCTCCGTCCCATAGAACATTACACGTTTACTATTGAGAACGGAAAATAAGGAATAATGTTATTAAAGTAGGTGTTGTGAGTGAGAGGAGAGAGAATGAGTGGAGAGAATAGTAAATTATAATGGTGTTGTGAGTATTAAAATAATGTAGGAGAGAGAATGAGTGGAGAGAATAGTGATTTAAGGTTTCCTTTTTAGGAAAGTGGGACTTTAAAGAGGGACGCCCAAAATAGCAAAAGGGGTAATGTTCTATGGGACGGATAGAGTATATATATATATATATATATATATTTGGCAATATAATTAAATTAACATATCAAAATCTTACAAAAAAAACGTTTTTCTTTAAGTTTAGGAAAAACGTGTTTTGTTTTTTCCGTTAGTGTCAGTGCCAGTTTAACAAAGTGCCAGTATAACAAAGTGCCAGTGCATGTGTAACAAAGTGGCAGCGTACAAAAGTGTCAGTGAGAGTATAACAAAATGTCAGTGTAACAAAGTGTCAGTGCATGTGTAAAAAGTGTCAGTGTAAAAAAGTGTCAGTGCCAGTTTAACAAAGTGTCAGTGTTAGTGTAACAAAGTGCCAGTGCATTTATATTAAGTGCCAGTGTAAAAAGTGGCAGTGTCAGTTTAACAAAGTGCCAGTGTTAGTGTAACAAAGTGCCAGTGTAAAAAAGTGTCAGTGCATGTATATTAAGTGGCAATATATAAAAGTGTCAGTGTTAGTGTAACAAAGTATCAGTGTAAAAAAGTGTCAGTGTTAGTGTTATTAAGTGCCAGTGTAAAACACGTTTTTCCTAACCTTAGAAAAAAAATTAGAAAAAAAATGTGTTTTTTGTTTTTTTTTTAAGACCAACTCAATTAACATATACTCCGTATGTAACTAAATTATACTCCTATGCTCTAACAATTTAGTTAAAAATTAAGTTGACATATATCTTGATTGTTGTTATAACAGAAAATTGAAAATTAAGATGCCGATTAGGCACGTGCCGTTTCGCTTAATTGTTGTTAAAATTAACTTGGTAAAATGTCAATTCTATTAAAGGATTTATCATTGGTCTGTGTTTTAGAATAATTTCCATTAGAGTGAATACTATTCATCTCAAAATTAATATCTAAATTTTATTTTAATACTATGAAAATGTGTGTTTTATATACATTTTAATGGCAAACATGCATAAATAATCTTGGTATCCATTTTCCAAATTTAGATTTACGATAATAAAGTGAATAACGTTTTTTTTTTGATAAAAATGTTTAGGAACAAAGTTTTTTACAAAAGATATTTATTTTGAGACAATTTTTTTTTAATTGAATTTGGATATTCATTTAGGCTCCGTTCGTTTGTTTCGTGTAAAACGACTTCCGAAACATGATTTCCCGTAAAATGTGTTTAATAAATTAAAGAAAAATATTTTTCGATAAAAACACAATTTCAGATAAGTTGAAAGAATTATGGTGGGTGGAAGAGTTGATAATAAATTAATTTAATTATGAGTAAAAAACGTTTCACCGTGGTAGGAGAATTGGTGGGTGGTGGGTGGGTTGGAAGGGGTGGGGGTGATGAGGGTTGTTAAAAAATAATTTAATATTAATAAAAAAATTGATTTGGAGTGGAGGGAATTGTTAAAATATAATTTTAAAATAAATAAAAAAATATTTTTTGACTTTGAGGTGGTGACGAGAGTGGGGAGTTGTTAAAATAAATTTAAAATGATTATTTTTTTTGACCCGGGGGGGGGTTTGCTAATGAGGGGGGAGAATTGTAAAAAATAATTTTAATATAAATAATTTTTTATGAGGGAATGGGGTAGGAAGTGGTTGATGTGGGATGGATAACGGGGTGTATGGAAAGTTAGGCGTGTATGTCAGGATGTTACCATTTTTCGAAAAATGATTTAATTAAAAAAATTCGTAAGTCACTTTACTTAAAAAAATGTGGAAAATATTTTTCGAAAATATTTTCTCCATTTTTCGACATTTACCAAACAGCAAAAAATGAGCAAAACGCCCGTCCGTAAAACATTTGCCCCAAACAAACGGGGCATCAGGGGATAGAGTTTTAGGGACAGAGGTAATACTCCATCTGTCCCAAATGATCTTTCCACTGTTTTTATTTTTACTGCTAAGATGAAAGTACTTTAAAGAGTAAATTTAGATTACTTTAATAAGTTTAAAGAAAATTTAAAATTTGTTATTGATAAATCATTATAAATATTATCAATAACATTTTTTATATACTTATTAGGATAATTAGATTAATTAAAAATTATTGTTTAAAATATATTTGTCGTGTTAATATCTAAAAAATAAAATTGGAAAATTTATTTTGGGTCGAAGACAGTAACTCGCAAATACAATCTGTTAAAAATTATGTTGCTAAGCTAAAAACATATATATAAATATTTCAATATTACGTCAAAATTTACAAGTTTCTTCGTTTAATATGAAAAAAAATAATGAAATGTAGCATAAAATTTTATTATTTTTATATGACCAATGAAAAGCTAATAATAGAAATAAAGTTATTTTCATAATTCAAAAGAAAAGTTAAAAGATTTGTGTAGTTAAAGATATTAAATAATTATCAAATAAGGTAAGTATTTTGAAGATAAATAACTGATCAAAATATTAATTAGAAAATGTTATGGATAACTAAAACTTGTACTATACTATATAGCATCTCCCCAAGATATTTCATTAAGTCCTTAAATATCAAAAGGATAATTATGTCAATTAACACATGAAATAATTTATTTCTGCACTTAATCATACATGTTTTTGATTCTAACTCTTCCTAGATTGGATACCCATATAATCAATCCCAAATCACGGGTCAACTTACCTTTTAAAATTGACGTCGGTTCAATAAACAAGCAAATGAAGGAGACCGTTTTTTATTATTTTTATGTATCATAACGTTTATCACTAACTATCTAATAATTACTTATTCTTCTGTCCCAAAATAAATATTTTACTTTTGATTTTTGTGTGTCCCAAAATAAATATCACATTTTCAAATAATGAAATTAACTTGGTACATTTTTATTAATGTATAAACCAGTGTTCTAAAAGATTTCGTCTAAGGGCGTCTAGGCCCCGTCTAGGCGCTAGGCCCCTCTCCAACGCCTAGTTCTAAGCCCCGCCTAGGTTTCGACTAATCTCGACTAGTCCCCACCTAGACGCTAGGCCCGACTCCGCCGCCTAGCAATTTTTAAAACCTTGGTACAAACTAACCAAGTAACCACTTTTCTTAAAAATGTTGACTATTCAACTACGACTTATATGACATATTTACTCCCTTTAATCCAAAATACATTTCATTTTGGATTTTTTCACAAATATTAAAATACTAAGAAAGAAAATTACTCAATTCTTCCCGGAATAATAAGGTTCTTACTTTTTTTTTTTTTTGTTCCGTCTTATAGTAAGTTATGGTAAGGTTCTTAGTTGATTGATTATTTAAAATGAACAATTATACTCTTATAGTAAATTATAGCAAGGTTCTTAGTTGATTGATTATTTAAAATGAACAATTATACTCACTTGTTATTATTACAACAAAAATTTATTACCCACTTTTTCTATCTTATTTTACTTTTTATACTTACAATATTTACTTTTTCTTAATCTCCTATAAAGTCAATAAGAACCTAGGGCTGACAAAATTTTCAAATCCATATCAACCAACATGTGTACCAACCGTACCAATTATAATTGGTACGTAGAAATTGGTATACCGAAATGTTGGTATGGTACTATCGTACCAATTATGTCAAATTGATTGGTACACGATACATATATTTAAATTGGTTGATATACCGAGTACCAATTATAATTTTTTTTTAAATATTAATTTTCATTTTATATATATATATATATATATATATATATATATATATATATATATATATATATATATATATATATATATATATATATATATATATATATATATATATATATATATATATATATATATATATATATATATATATATATAATTTACTTAATTATTGTTTAATTCCTTAACCCTACATTCTCACTATCAGACTCTCTCAGTTCACACAACACAAGTCGCTCTCTCAGTTCACACATGACAAAAGCTTATTTTAGAAAAACAATATTTTTTTGGTCTAATTTTTTGTTTTTTATATTTACTAGTAAGTAACCCGTCGGTCCCCGACAGGGGATAAAACATTGAGGTAAAAGTTAAATGTAAATACAATTCAAAAAAAAATTAATGAGATAATTTTATGTAATATATTACAACTTGTCGAAAACTTCTTTGTACACAACATTTGTAGTCGTGTCATCTGACTGTTCATGACTATTACATATAAGCACTTTAAGTCATTTCCTTGCAGTTACTCTAGAAAAAACAACATATAATTGTCCATAACTAAATACTGGTCTTGGAAGAAAAAGGCCAACATGAGCGAGCGATTGACCCTGACTTTTATTTATCGTCATTGCAAAAGAAACGGTCAGTAAGAATTGTCTCCGTTGAAACCTAACCGGGAATTTTGTTGTATTAGAAGGTGACATAATTATCCTCGGTATCAACACCTTCTTACCAACATTCTTTCCGGACAACATTACCGCCTCGACAACGTGCTTACCTATATATATATATATATATATATATATATATATATATATATATTAAAACAACAGTATGTTTTATGTCAAATAATCAAATAATTAATTGTATAAATGTATAATTATATACTAACAAAATTGATTTGCTTACCTATATATATATTAAAAACAAACACATATTTTTATACGATAAACTCAGGAATACAGAAGATTAATAATTTATACCATTGATCAGAATACTAATGAAACAATAACGATAACAAAATCATACCATTGCTGATGTTAGATAAAAAAAAAAGTATAATTTTCTTATTCACATATCTAACTGAAAATAGGCTTAGTTGGGTGAGTTAGGTGAGCTACGCTTTAAAGTTCAAAAATTAGCTCTATCATGCCACTTTCTAATTGAAATTTTTTGAACATTCATTTTAGGACGGAGGTAGTAATATACATAACAGAACAATTTTCACAAATCAGCAAAAGGAATAGTAAAAATTAACAGTATGCCTCGTCGATACTCGACGGGGCATAGTGCAATTAATTAAATTAACGTAATAAATAGCATTAATTGAACGTTTAATTTATATTTTTATAGTAAAATAAAAAAATTATTTGTGCTTCAATCCATTTTCATTTTTAACTAATTAATAGTATAAAATCAACCCTTATAAATTTTAAAAGTTACTAATTGAATTTCAAATGGATGATTGTGATTGGTGGATGATGGAAAGATTGGTCAATGATATTGTGCCACTTGGAGTTTTCTAGGAGCTTGAAAATTTTTTGCTATTATATATGGTAGATTCACAAACTCTTTTTCTTTTGAGATTTGTGAGTGACTTCTTTATAATCTCTTTTGGCTTATTTTGATTATGATTTGTTTTTTATATTTATGTTATTTATTATTTTGATTTTGATTTTAATTTTAATTTTAACTTTTATTTTATAAATTTTTGTCTTTATTTTGATTTTATTTCTTGCTTTTTTCTATTTCTTTTATGTTTGTGAATGTTTCTTTCACTTTTTAATTATTAGAATTTTAATTTTCGTTTTTTATTTGCATTTTATTTTTTCTTATGCTTTTATATTGATATTGATTTTCTTTAGTGCATTAGATTTTTTTCTTTCTTAATTATTAAACTTTTTTTCATTTTGCTTTTGCTCTTTTTGTAAGACAATTATTTGTGCTTCAATCCATTTTCATTTTTAACTAATTTATTGTATAAAATCAACCCCTATAAATTTTAAAAGTTACTAATTGAATTTCAAATGTATGATTGTAATTGGTGAATGATGGAAAGATTGACCAATGATATTGTGTCACTTGGAGTTTTCTAGGAGCTTGAAAACTTTTGCTATTATATATAGTAGATTCACAAACTCCTTTTTTTTTTTCAAATTTGTGAGTGACTTCTTTATAATAACTTTTGGCTTATTTTGATTAGGATTTGTTTTTTATATTTATGTTTGTGTTTATTATTTTGATTTTGATTTTAATTTTAATTTTGATTTTAATTTTAATTTTAACTTTTATTTTATAAAATTTCATTTTCATCTTTATTTTGATTTTATTTCTTGCTTTTTTCTATTTCTTTTATATTTGTGAATGTTTCTTTCCCTTTTTAATTATTAGCATTTTAATTTTCATTTTTTATTTGCATTTTATTTTTTCGTATATTTTTATATTGATATTGATTTTCTTTTGTGCATTAGATTTTATTTCTTAATTATTAAAGTTTTTTTTCATTTTTCTTTTGCTCTTTTTGTAGGACAATTATTTGTGCTTCAATCCATTTTCATTTTTAACTAATTTAGTGTATAAAATCAATCCCTATAAATTTTAAAAGTTACTAATTGAATTTCAAATGGATGATTGTGATTGGTGAATGATGAAAAGATTGGCCAATGATATTGTGCCACTTGAAGTTTTCTAGGAGCTTGGAAATTTTTTGCTATTATATATGGTAGATTCACAAACTACTTTTTTTTTTTTCGGATTTGTGAGTGACTTCTTTATAATCTCTTTTGGCTTATTTTGATTAGGATTTGTTTTTTATATTTATGTTTGTGTTTATTATTTTGGTTTTGATTTTGATTTTAATTTTAATTTTTAACTTTTATTTTATAAATTTTCGTTTTTATTTTGATTTTAATTCTTGCTTTTTTCTATTTCTTTTATGTTTGTGAATGTTTCTTTCACTTTTTAATTATTAGAATTTTAATTTTCGTTTTTTATTTGCATTTTATTTTTTCGTATGTTTTTATATTGATATTGATTTTCTTTTGTGCATTAGATTTTTTCTTTCTTAATTATTAAAGTTTTTTTTTCATTTTGCTTTTGCTCTTTTTGTAAGACAATTATTTGTGCTTCAATCCATTTTCATTTTTAAATAATTTATTGTATAAAATCAACCCCTATAAATTTTAAAAGTTACTAATTGAATTTCAAATGGATGATTGTGATTGGTGGATGATGGAAAGATTGACCAATGATATTGTGTCACTTGGAGTTTTCTAGGAGCTTGAAAAACTTTTGCTATTATATAGTAGATTCACAAACTCTTTTTTTTTTTCGAATTTGTGAGTGACTTCTTTATAATCTCTTTTGGCTTATTTTGATTAGGATTTGTTTTTTATATTTAGGTTTGTGTTTATGATTTTAATTTTGATTTTAATTTTAATTTTAATTTTAATTTTAACTTTTATTTTATAAATTTTCGTCTTTATTTTTATTTTATTTCTTGTTTTTTTCTATTTCTTTTATGTTTGTGAATGTTTCTTTCACTTTTTAATTATTAGAATTTTAATTTTAATTTTTTATTTTCATTTTATTTTTTTCGTATGTTTTTATATTGATATTGATTTTCTTTTGTGCATTAGATTTTTTTCTTTCTTAATTATTAAAGTTTTTTTCATTTTACTTTTGCTCTTTTTGTAAGACAATTATTTGTGCTTCAATCCATTTTCATTTTTAACTAATTTATTGTATAAAATCAACCCCTATAAATTTTTAAAGTTACTAATTGAATTTCAAATGGACGATTGTGATTGTTGGATGATGAAAAGATTGGCTAATGATATTGTGTCACTTGGAGCTTTTTAGGAGCTTGAAATACTTTTGCTATTATATATAGTAGATTCTTATTTTAATTATATACATTCGATAGAGGCTAGTACCAACCGAGTATCTACCATATCAACTTAGTTAGTATATCGACTTAGTTGATTGGTAATGATATAAATTTTTATATACCAAATTAAATTTAATAAATACATGATATAAACAAAATACAATTGACATACCTACCACCAAAGCCACCCTATATAAGAACCTTATTGTTGCATGGACCCGTAAAGTCAAAATAAGAATCTTATTGTTTTGTTGTTGGATGGAAGGAGTATTACTATGACTATCATTAAATCAAATATACCCTCATTAATATTAATATGTCTCTTTTTTACATTATGTTCACTCAAAAAATACAATTAATAACATGAAACAAGTTACAATGAAGGATAAATTTGGATTTTTGCCATAAAACAACACGTATTTTGGATCAATTTTTTATTTTTAAAACGACATGTATTTTGAAACGCGGAGAATATTTTGTAACATTGAATACACACTACTCCCTCCGTCCCATCCGAAAATATACAAATTTTCAATTGGAGTGTCCCATTTTAAAAGGCACACACCTAAAATGAAAACCTTTTAACACTTCTTTTATTTATTTTACCCATTTATTATAATTACAATAACTATCCACTTATTATTTTCTATCCACTTTCTCTTTTCTACTTTACTTTTCATACTAATAATACTTACTGTACTATAGACTTTCCTTAATTCCAATTCTAGTGCAATACCAAATTTATGCATTTTCAAAATCAATTTTGTTCGTTTTCGAGTGGGACATAGAGACTACGACCCTAACAATAATGCACCAAAATTCCACTACAACAATTTCGGGCCATTTTAATAGGTATAACAAATTATAGCAATAGAAAGCGAGATTTTAAGTCTCCTCAATAAACAAACAAATACTGTCTCCATCTGACTTAAAAGAGGTAGTACCAAATAATTTAATTGAAATCTTTGTCTAAATCTATATATAACCCCTTTCCTATTCACCTAATCACCAAAGCAACTAAAGATAAAATCTCTCAAAAATCATGTCTCTTCCATGGCTTCTCAATCCTCTTCTTCTCCTCATTCCTTTCATCTCACTCTTTTATCTCATCAAACAAAGAAAAAAATCAGCACAAAATCTCCCTCCGTCCCCTCCAACGCTTCCTATCATAGGCAACCTTCACCAACTCGGAAAAATCCCTCACCAATCCCTATGCGACCTCTCGAAAAAGTATGGGTCCGTCTTGCTTTTGAAACTGGGCCAAATTCCAACCCTTGTCGTATCCTCCCCAGAAATGGCCAAACAAGTGTTGAAAACCCATGATCTCGAATGTTGCTCTAGGCCCAAATCCTATGGCACACAAAAAGTTTCTTACAACTTTTCTGATATAGCCTTTGGCCAGTACACTGAATACTGGAGAGAAATGCGTAAACTCTGTGTCATCGAGCTCTTTACTGTTAAAAGGGTACAATCTTTTTGGCATGTTAGACATGCAGAGGTTTCCAAATTGATTGATTCTCTCTCCAAATTAGAGGGTCAACCCATAAATTTGAGCGAAAAAATCTTCCATCTCACAAATGCAATTATTTGTCAAATTGCATTTGGTAAGAGGTACGAAGGGAATCAGTTCAAGAGCGAAAATTTTCAAGAAATAATAGATGAAACCATGGCTATGTTGAGTAGCTTTTGGGCTTCAGATTTTTTTCCTAGATTTGGGTGGTATATTGATGTATTAATGGGTCTTCAAAAAAGGCTTGATAAATGCTTCAATAATTTGGATGGGTTTTTTGAGAGAGTTATTGAAGAACACACTGAATCGGATCGACAAAAATCGGATCACGAAGACATAGTTGATATCTTGCTTGGATTATCAAAGGATCAAACCGGTCCGGTTCAACTCACCCGAGATCATATCAAGTCATTGCTCATGGTTTGTTACTCTAGCTTGAGTCATAAATTTGTTCCTAACTCTTTTTATTTTTTTTATATTTATGCTCAATTAAAGATACTTGTGCCCAGCTCATGAATTATATAGACACGCCCGGTCTGTGAGCACACACAGGCATAAGGGTTGGGATAATGGGACAGGTCTGGAATCTGGACCGAGACTCGGGCTAGGCCTGCAGCCCACCATGCTCATCTTTAATAAACATATTTGTAAGATGACAAAAATACCATTGAAATGGTATTGTGAGTTGTGACAACACTCTCAAGGAATTTTTGTCATCTTTTTTCATTTCAAAAATAAAAAATGGGTCAGCCCATTATGTTTAATGGGCTTAGTCAAAGCCCACAACAGGCCGGGCCAAGCCCCAAGCTCACTGGACGATTTCAGACCCAACTGGGCAAAGGGGGTTTGGATATCTTCAGGTTAATGGTTCTTGTTTATTTTGTTAGCTGTAACACTATTATAAAGCTTAATCTAATTCATTACTAAAATCAAAAATGAGATTATTGTAATGAAAAATGAGTATGATACATTTTATTGTGATCATAGTACAAAATTTAATAATTTGTTCAAAATTGCAGGACATATTTATTGGTGCAGTAGACACAAGTTCACTCACAATTGCATGGGCAATGAGCGAGCTAGCCAAAAACCCTAGAGTTATGACCAAGCTCCAATCCGAAATCAGGACCGTAATCGGAACCAAACCAAAAGTACTCGAAACCGACCTCGAAAATTTCAAATACTTGAAGATGGTTGTAAAAGAAACCTTCAGACTCCACCCTCCGGCCACACTATTACTCCCTCGCGAAACAATGCGCCATTGCAAGATTGGAGGCTACGACGTCTACCCCAAAACCCGCATCCTCATTAATGCTTGGGCAATCGGGCGGGACCCAAATACTTGGAAGAACCCCGACGAATTTTATCCCGAGAGGTTTGAGAGTAATGGGATTGATTTTAGAGGTGCAAATTTTGAGTTGATACCATTTGGGGCGGGGCGGAGGATTTGCCCAGGGTTAACGATGGGAACAACTGCGGTGGAGTTTACATTGGCTAGCTTGCTGCATTCATTTGATTGGAAATTGCCGCCGGGGGTTAAGGTTGAAGATATTAGCTTGGAAGAGGAGTTTGGGTTGACTGTTCATAAGAAGTTTCCCCTCTTTCTTGTGCCGGTCAAGTATAAGTGTGAGGAAAATGATGGTTGAGAAGGTATTTTAGGCTTGTTTTAGCGTGTGATTGTTGTGGAATTAAGTTCTAAATTAAATAAAATGATGTTTTACCTATTTATGAAAATTATTTATCGAGGCTCCGTTTGTTTCGGCGTAAAATATTTTTCGGAAAACGTTTTCCGAAAAATGTTTTCCTGTAAAATGTTTTACGGAGGTAGAGCGTAAAATATTTTACGGAGGAAGGGTGTAAAATGTTTTCGGGTGTTTGATAAAATGACTCATATTTCACAAGGTGGCCTACCCCACCCCCACCCACCCCCCCCCCAAATTTTTTTTTTCTGTAACCGCCTATCCACTGCCTACCTACCCCCACCCCCCAATTTTTTTTTTTTTTTTTTTGTAATCGCCCCACCCACCCCTCGCCTACTCACCCCCCCACCCCAAAAATTTTTTTTTTTTTGTAATCGCCCCACCCACCCCCACCCCCCCCCATTTTTATTTTTTGTAATCGCCCCACCACCCCCAAATTTTTTTTTTTGTAATCGCCCACCCACCCCCAAAAATAAAATTTTCACGGAAAATGTTTTACGAAAAAAATTTTTTTTTTGGGGGAGGGGGTTGTGAGGGGGTGGTAGGCGAGGTGGGTGGCGATTAAAAAAAAAAATTTGAGAGGGCCACCCACCACCCCCAAATTTTTTTTTAATCGCCCCCCCCACCCCCCCAAAAAAAAAATTTTTACGGAAAATGTTTTACGGAAAAAAAAAATTTTTTTTTTGGGGGAGGGGGTGTGGGGGTGGGGTAGGCGAGGGGTGGGTGGGGCGATTAAAAAAAATTTGAGAGGGTGAGTAGTAGAAGCGAGAGGAGTGGAGTGGGGCGATTACAAAAAAAAAAAAAAAAAAAAATTTTGGGGTGGGGTGGGGGGTGGGGGGTGGGGGTGGAGTGGGCGATTACAAAAAAAAAATTTGGGGGGTGGGGGGTGGGTGTGGCGATTACAAAAAAAAAAAAAAATTTTTTTGGGGGGGGTGGGTGGGGCGGGCGGGGGTGGGTGGGCGATTACAAAAAAAAAAAAAAATTTTTTTTTTTGGGGGGGAAAGTGGGGGTGGGGTAGGCGGGGGGTGGGTGGGGCGGTTACAAAAAAAAAAAATTTTGGGGGGTGGGGGGGTGGGTGGGCGATTACAAAAAAAAAAAAAAAATTGGGGGAGGGGTGGGGGGTAGGTAGGCGGTTACGTAAAAAATTGGGGGAGGGTGGGGGCGGTTAATATGAGTTGACTGGGTCGTAATATGAGTTGTACATTAAGGCCACCATTTTTCGGAAAATGTTTTACTTAGGACAAGGTCAGTAGGTCGTTTTACTTAGAAAGGGCGTAAAATGTTTTCCGGAAAACGTTTTACTTAGGCAACCAAACAGCGGAAAATGAGTTATTTTCCGGAAAACATTTTCCGGGGGCTAACCAAACACCGTAAAATAGGTTATTTTCCGGAAAACATTTTCCAGAAAATGTTTTACGGTGAAACAAACGGAGCCTGAGACAATTCCTCAAATACCGTGTGGCCCAGTATTAATTCTCAAATAAGGAACAATTTTTTTTTCTAATTCTACTAAGACCCAAAGACAAAAGCCAAAAACTTATAAAAAACGCGTTTTTTGTTAACTTAACAAAAAACGTGTTTTAAATAAAGGGCGGGGCGTCTCTCTCTCACATTCTCTCTCCTCACAGTCTCTCTCTCACTAAACGCAAAGCCGTTCTTCTTCACCGCAAAGTCGTTCTTCTTCTCCGACCCAACAACGACCGTCTTCTCCGATCTCAAATCTCCCTCGCCGGCGACCTAACTTCCTTCAATCTTCCGAACGCCTTCACCAATTCCTCCAATTCCTCCAATTCCAATCGCCATCACCGAGCTCCTTCTCTCCAAATCAACCGGCGACCTCCCTGAAGAAGAAGAATTAAATTACCTCATCGGAATCTAATAGCCTGGAATCCCTCCGATCAATTGTCACCGGTCTTCACTTCATCGGAGGACAATCAAGTTTTTACCGATGGATCTGCTGCGATCGGAACATATTTTTAAGCTTCTCTTTTCAGTTTTTGTTGCAATGGACACATATGGTACATCTCTTTATTACTTCACTTCTTCTGTTGAGGACGGTATTGGGAATGAATGTACCAGTTCATTTTAATTCAAGTGCCAGATTATATGTTGTTGAATACCAGTTTATAAGTATTTGAGTACCAGTTTGAGAATTTGATGCATTGGTGGACTGGGTAATTAGATGCCAGTGTATGTGTTTTGGAGTGCCAGTCCATGTATTTTGGAGTGCCAGTTAGTGTATAATAGAGTGCCAGTAAGTGTGTAACTGAGTGTCAATGTATTTTTTGAATGCCAGTTCTTGTAATTTTGAATGCCAGTCCATGTTTTTTTGAATGCCAGTTCATGTTTTTTTGAATATCAGCAAAAATAATTATCAGTGTTTTTGAGTGCCAGTATATGCATTTTTGAGTGCCAGTAAATGTGTTTTCAAATGCCAGTCCATGTATTTTTGAATGCCAGTGCTTGTATTTTTGAGAGCCAGCAAAAATATTTGTGTAACAAAGTGCCAGTGTTAGTGTAACAGAGTGCCAGTGTGAAGAGTGTCAGTTCATGTATTAAAAAGTGCCCGTGTAAAAAGTGTCAGTTTCATGTTTATAAAATGTCAGTATGAAATCACTGGTCATTTGTAATATTAACAATGATATTTATCATGGTTGCCAGTAATTACAAAAATGCCACCGTTTATTTTGAACATGATTGCCGGTAATTACAAAATTGCCACCATTTATTTTGAACAGTGCTTTAAAAAACACGTTTTTTATTAACTTAACAAAAAACTAGTTTTTTATAAGACCAACTCAAGACAAAATGCCCCCAATTGTCTTTTTTTTTATTTGATCGCGTCACTCATCACCCGCGCTCTAGTCAAATAACACGCGCCCATGAGCTTCTGATAGTCATGTCCCAGACACTTCGATAGTAATCTAAAAAACTCAGATAATTTACTTTAAAAAAAAACTCCTAAAAGTTATCTATTAGATTTTTATTTTATTTTTACAGATTTGGGGGGAAAAGAATTTGGTCAAATTGCCCATTTGCTCATCTAAGTTTTTACTTTTTTTCAATGTGCTCACTTATACTCAATTTTGGTCCAATGTCCTCACTCAAGTACGTAATTTTTTCAATGTTCTCACTTCCTTGACGAAATCGTTAACTTTTTAACTGATTTAGGTCACGTCCAGTCACGTGAATAACCACCCAGTTAAAAACTTAACCTAAAAATTTTGAGATGAAACTTTAACAAACATGAATATTTATTTTGGAAAGGGAAAGACAATAACAATTTGTTTTTTATGATATAAAAGAAAATTATCAAACATGATTTTTTTTTAATTTTTTTTTTTGGATAAAATACAAATATTGTACCTTAATTTTTGAAGTGAATTATTAACTGGGAGTATCTAACTCTTTGTACTTTCGCATAAAATCATTTTAATAAAATACTCTCTTCAACCAAAATAAATATAGCATTTTTGTTTATGTTTCATCTCAAAATAATTTGTGTATTTGTAAGTAAGTAAATAATTTCAGTTTAATTTACCATCATATAAACACTGTGCAACTAAATAAATAATATTTATTCTTTACAATAGTGACAAATCAATTAATTATTTACATTTATTATTGAATCTTTCTCAATATTTACTAGGGGTGTGCTCGGTCCGGTTTGATTCGGTTTTAGGCTAAAATCGAAATCGAACCGGAAGATATCGATTTTTGTATTTTAAAACCATTAAGCTTCGATTTTATTCGGTTTCGATTTGGTGTCGATTTGGTTCAGTGTCGTTCGGTTTCAACAAGATGAGAAGAACATGCATATATTAATGGTTGGATTATGATAGTTACATTCAGCAAGATGGAATTTATTAATCCCTCATTAACAAAGCAAGATGGGAAAATGCAATACTAAAGTACTTAAGATTTTAAGATTTTCATGACAAATTTAAGTGTTCCACCTGTCACTACAAATAACACGTAAGCATAATTTTAACTCCAAAGCAAAATGAGAAGATGAAATTTATATATATATTAAAATGACACGTCGTTTTAATAATATCGGTTCGGTTCGGTTTTATCGGCTCGATTTTTCATTTGAAACCAAAACCGAAACCGAAAATTTTGGTTTTTAAATGGTTAAAACCATTTACATTTCGATTTTGTCAATTTTGATTTTTTGAATCAAATTTTCTCGATTTCAATTCAATTTTTTAGATTTTTCAGTTTTGTTGCACACCCCTAATATTTACAACAAGTTAACCGATTCTAAGGACAAGAATGGGCTTAGGCTTGCAGATTTCAGACTTCAGAGGTTCTCTAGCTGTCTTTATTTTAGGCCTACATGATGTGGGCCCAACAAGAAACATCTAGGCTTACAGCGGTAAATATGATTGGGGCTATATTTTTGACCTTTTATATTTTATATGATACTAGTAAAAGCTCGTGTTCTAAAACACGTGTTTTTTTTTTTTTTTAATTAATTTTTTTTAAGAGTAAAATGGGAAATGGACAACTTAATGAGAGCAAAATGAAAAATTTAGCACTTGGTACTGTTCATAATACTGTAGCATAGCAAAGAGGGATTTTATTTATACAATAGATTAGGCCCAACTAGAAATAACTACTATAAAAAATTTGGCCAACAAGAAACATCTAGCATTTAAACTGTAACTATAATTAGGTAATTAATTAAAATATTATTTTAGACTCAACAAATAAAACTTAAATATTATTTGGAGCTTTTGATACATTAATAGACGTGCTCAAAAATACCCAAGAACCAGGAGAATCAACAGGTAAAAAGGGGAACCGAAATTCGCTAGAACTGGAACAGTGAAAGAACCGGGAACCGTGAGAAACGTAACCCGCGATTCCACGGTTCGAATACGGGCACCATTTTCAGAATCGGGAACTGACGGTTTTGCAATCGGGAACCGTAAACTGTTAAATCCGTGACTTTGAAATCATGTAACATCTAGTTTTTTGTTATTGTTTAGTTAATAAACTAACTAATCATTAAAAAAACTAACCAAATCCATTAAAAAACTAACATTTCCTTATAAAGTATATCAATTTAAATGAATTTTATAACAAATCTAATGAATTTTGAAGTTTTATTAATTATTTAACTATTTTCAGTTACATTGCATTTTAAAAAACATATAAAAATAATTAAAAGTAATAAATAAATGGAAACCGTTAGAACCGTGAAACCGAAACCGGGAACCGGCGGTTGGAACCGTAAACCGGAAACCGAAATCACACGGTTCGTATACGATTCCCTTTTCCACAGAAGAATTGAGAATCGGAAACCGAAAATCGTACCCGACCCGAATGAGCACATTTAGATACATACAAGTAGCCTTTACTTC
>JAFEMH010005211.1:0-17500 GCA_022495995.1 Adenophora triphylla var. japonica | reverse complement strand
CAGGCCCTAACTAATAGAAAAATTAAACTCCATATCGATGTACGAAAAAGTAAAATACATTTCAAATAAAATTAGACAAGTCAAATGTGTACTTATTCGGGGAGAACAACATCATCAACGATGGTGCACCAAGTAGAGTAGCCATCGGTGAGAGAGAGAGAGATGCAACAAGGGTAAAACAAAAATAGCTATAAGAGGGGTGAATAACTATGTTAACTTTTTCAACCCTTTCTAGTTTCCAAAATTCAATCTTGTACTTGCTTATCTTTGAATGCGGGCAGTTAAACTGCACATTAAAAAAAAATAGTAAAAGGCACAATGAAAGTTCTCTAAGAAGGGGTTTTTGTTTTTTAAGTGATAAGTGCTGAAATCTGTTGAAATATTTGGTATATGTGGTATGAAGTTCATAGCATATGACCTTGGGTGTCATTGGGCTTGAACTGTTATTCGGCGAGAGGAAAATTCCCGTCGGATGTTCTGCGCTCGAGGGCGGCCGCGCTTAGGCCGAGAGCGGCCGCGCTTCCTTGCCGAGAGACGAGCTTCAAAATCCTGTGTTGAGCGCGGTCGCGCTCTCCTTGAGAGCGGCCGCGCTTGTGACGGGATCTGCGAATTTCCTGGGCCGAATTAGATCAGTTTTAGGTCTTTTTAAGCCCTAAAACTCTAGTTTTACCACACATATAAATACTCTAATACCTCCAAATTGCCGTTTTGGTACTTGAATATTAGAGAGAAACACAATTCTCTTGCTTTTATTCATTGATCGATTACTCCCGTTCATAGAGATTCGTTCGTGAGATTCAAGGCGATTGAGATAGGACCGCCGGTGACTACCTACCTGTGTGCTGCTTTGTGGTACGTAGTCCGTGATCGTTTTATCCTCGGAAAAATTTGCCTGTACCTGAGTTGCACCAATTGGGGGCAATATTTTCTCTTAGGACAGTCTTCCTAAGGCGACTCGATCAAATCACGATAAGTTTTCTAACCGTTTGATTTCTTGTTTCTGTTGGTTTTCCTGATCCTGTTCCTTGGCTTTCGGTTTTGCTATTGGCATCTTAATTGGTACGTTCTTGACTTGATCAATAAAATACCCTACTGTTGATTAAATCTTTGTTTAATCTGTGGTGCTTATTAATTTAATTTCCAACAGTCTAAGAGAAAATAGTAGTTTTATTTGATCATGTCTGGTGGTTCCTCTAGCTCTCCCTTTAAGTCCCTAGTTGACACCTCCGATCTTCCGGAGAAGTTTGGTGTAAGAACTTCAAGCGTTGGTCTGAACGCATGAAGATCCGGCGTCAATTAAGGGCATATGCAGTATGTCGACATCTAAATGTCCCGCTACGAATGGTGATGATCCGGTTAATGTGGCCTTTGTTAAAGCTGTGGAAGGAGCAGGATGATGTTGTTCGAGGATGCATTCTGCTTTGTCGAATGCACTCTTTGATATTTATTGCTCGCTCCTCTCTTCTTTGCGTCACTTTGTGGGATTCTCTTTCAAGAAGTACGGCAGATGAATCGGTGTGGAAAAGTACCAAATGGGAAAGTTCCTGAATTATCACATGAGTGAGGGAAAGTCGGTTACCGACCAAGTGCACGAACTCCAAATCGTTTTGCAGCCACTCGAGGATGCTGACATGGGACTTCCTGATAAGTTCGTTGTCATGGCTATCATTGAGAAGTTCCTCGATCTTGGGGGAATTCGGTATGACCCTCAAGCATCGTCTCGGAAACTTGTCACTCAATGAGTTGATGAATGCAATGCGATTCAGGAGGTGCATAATGGTAACCAACCTAGCGTACCTGTGGAGGCTGCTGCCAATATGGTTACCGGTAAAAGCAAGTTTAAAGGAAAAGGTGTGAAAACTTCTAAGGATAAAGAAAACCATGATAAGCTTAAAGTTAAGAAAAATAACTTTAGGAAGCCAAGAGCAAAACAATCGCTGGAATTGTGGAGAAGGTGGACACTTTTCTAGGGACTGCCCGTCCAAGAAAGGAAAAGGACCACAAGCCTCTGCCGATGACCATCCTGCGTCAACATGGTGTTGGGTCCGAAGGATTATGATGATCCCGACTCGACGCACCCGGAGTTGATGATCGACTGCAATGTTACTAAGTATGTAACTTCTTGTCTCGAACTCTTTACGTCTATGAACCCAACGAGTGGCTAGTTGACACCGGGGCAAATGTGCACGTTTGTGCGATAAATTGCTATTTGTGTCTTACCGGCTCGTCCGTGGTAGATTAGCTGACGATGGCAAACTCTAGTGCTGCAAAGGTGCTTGGGACTGGACGCGTGGACCTGAGGTTTCCCAATGGGCGCATTCTTACCTTGCATCGAGTGTATCACGTTCCTGATATTCGTCGCAACATTATTAGTGGTTCTAGTCTAGTTAGGGAAGGATTTGAGATTTCATTTAAGTGTAATAAGGTTATAATTTTGGATTCTGGTAGTTTTGTGGGGAAAGGTTATTCCTCGGATGGTTTATTTAAAATTAGAGTTGAAACTGATGTTTGTTCGCACAATAATTTTAGTTCTATTGATTATCCTGTTTCTTATTCCATTGAATCTTCAAATGTTTGGCATGGTCGTTTAGGACATATTAACTATGATTCTGTGAAAAGAATGATGAACTTAGATATTATTCCTAAACATGCTATTGATAAGAATTCTAAATGTCATGTATGTGTTGAAGCTAAATCTACAAAAGGTCCGTTTAAAACGGTTGTGAGAAATTCTGAAATTCTAGATTTAGTTCATACTGATATTTGTGAATTTAATGGCGTGTTGACCAAAGATAAAAAGAAATACTTTCTCACCTTTATTGATGATGCTAGTAGATATTGTTATGTGTTCTTGCTTAATTCTAAGGATGAAGCATTAGATAAATTCATTATATTTAAGAACGAAGGTAAAACACAAACCGGCAAGAAAGCTTAAACGGTTAAGGTGCGATAGAGGAAGTGAATATGAGTCTAATCCTTCATGTATTATTGCCAAGAAAACGGAATTGTACATGAAGAGACTCCTCCCTACACCCCTCAATCAAATGGTGTTGCAGTAACGTAAGAATAGAACCCTTCGATATGATTAACAGTTTACTCATAAGTTCTGGACTGCCCAAATATATGTGGGGAGAGGCTTTGAATACGGCTTGCCATATTCTGAATAGAGTCCCTCCTAAACATAGAAAGGAAAGTCCGTTTGAACTTTGGAGAGGTCGACAGGCTAGTCTGAAACACTTAAAAGTGTGGGGGTGCCTTGCAAAGGTACTTGTACCTGCACATAAAAGGAAAAAGCTTGGACCTAAAACTGTTGATGCTATCTTTATAGGTTATTCTGAAACAAGTTATGCATTGAGATTTCTTATTATAAAATCTGAAATTTCTGGCATAGATGTGAACTCTATAGTTGAGTTACGTGATGCAACATTTTTTGAGGATGTGTTTCCTATGAAGGACGGACTTCCTAAGGAATCTAACCCAACCACTAATTCCATTCCTGCTCAAGTAGAGGAGATGACAAATGTGGGGGTTGATTCCAGTGCAACTCATTCTGATGATGAGATTGAACCAAGGAGGAGCAAAAGGGCAAGGACCACCAAGGATTTTGGAAGTGACTTCATCACTTACAATGTCGAGGGTGATCCTCTAACCTTCAAGGCTGCTATGGCTACTTCTGATGCCAAGCAGTGGAAGGATGCGGTTAAGAGTGAGATGGATTCTATTGTCTCTAATGGGACATGGGAATTGGTCGATCTCCCTCCTGGTTGTAGCACGATAGGATGTAAGTGGGTCTTTAAAAGGAAACTGAAACCGGATGGAACCGTTGACAAGTTTAAGGCTAGGTTAGTGGCTAAGGGATTCAAGCAAATGGAGGGAATAGACTATTTCGATACCTATTCGCCAGTTGCTAGAATGACTACAATCCGAATGCTTATCGCATTGGCCTCTGTATATGATCTTCCTATCCATCAGATGGATGTTAAGACCGCTTTCTTGCATGGCGATCTTGAGGAAGAAATTTATATGGATCAACCTGAAGGTTTTGAGGCCCCTGGCAATGAGAGAAAGGTTTGTAAACTTGTTAAGTCCTTGTATGGACTTAAACAAGCCCCTAAGCAATGGCATGAGAAATTTGATAAAATTATCTCATCGTTTGGCTTTGTTACTAATGAGTTTGATAAGTGTGTTTATAGCAAGAGTATTGGTGATAGTAGTATTGTCTTATGTCTGTATGTCGATGATATTCTGTTGTTTGGAACGGATATGAGGATAATTGATACTACTAAGGCATTCTTGAAAGGTAAGTTTGAGATGAAAGATATGGGAGTAGCAAGTGTGATTCTTGGCCTTAAGTTGACTCGTTCAACTAGTGGCATAACCATATCGCAGTCTCATTATACTGAAAGTGTAATTGAGAAATTTGGTTATAAGAATTGCAAAGTGGCTAAGACTCCATATGACCCTTCATCTGCTCTTACTAAGAATGAAAGTGGAGTACCGATGGCTCAGTTGAGATATTCTCAAATAATTGGAAGTTTGATGTATCTTGCCAACTGTACTAGACCGGATATATCCTACTCGGTTACTAGGTTGGCTAGATATACTCAATGTCCAAGTAAAGCACATTGGGAAGCTCTTGATAGAGTTCTCAAGTACTTGAAGGGAACGGTTTCCCTTGGGCTGCATTACGGGAGATATCCTTCTGTTCTTGAAGGGTATAGTGATGCAAGCTGGATTGCCTATAACTCCGGGAGTTATGGCTGTACGGGGTATGTTTTCACCTTAGGCGGAGCTGCAGTCGCTTGGAGGTCGACCAAACAAACTCTGTTGTCTAGGTCTACATTTGAGGCCGAATTAGTTGCTCTTGATACTACTGGATTGGAAGCTGAATGGCTTCGAGGACTTATGTCTGAGTTGCCCATGGTCAGCAAGCCCGTACTGTTATCTCGTACATTGTGACAACACGCCACAATTGAGAAACCGAAAAGTGTCAAGTATAACTCAGAAACTAGGAGGCACATCCAAATTAGATTAAAATCTATAAGGGATCTTGTGTCTCGGAAGGTGATAGCTGTTGATTATGTTGGTACCAAGGATAACACAGCTGATCCTTTAACCAAAGGGCTAGAATTTGCTCTTGTTCAAAAATCTAGGTTGGGGATGGGGTCGAACCCCGTCTGACTCAAACGCAGTAGCAACCCAATCTACCTGAGTGGAGATCCCACAAAGGAGATTCAATGTGGTAATAACAAGCTGTGGGGTGAGTCGGAGCACCAAATAATAGATTGACATTTTACATGTCTGAGTCTATCCCCTGAATAGCCTAGAGGTGCTCATTCTTTGCTAATTTAGTAAAAGTTTGGAACTTTGAATGGGATCAAGTCTTTTAGACAAGATGTTAGCAGTACATCTTCTGAGATGCCCAGCTAAGTGAGTGTTGTTGTTGGCCGCAACTAGAGGAATTTGGGTTATTCCTTGAAAGCACTCATGATAGAGGATCGGGACGTATGGCTTATAAGCGTCAAGTGTTCGATAGAGGGCCTATCATAGCTTTTGTCGTGTTTGTTACCAGCAAAGGCCTCTACATCCAAAGGCATCAGATTCAAGACACCCGTTCATCTGGTCCTGTGGAGGTTTGCGTTGGATAACATAGGTAGTGGTTCAAGCCGGAAGGTACCATTATTGAAAGCATGGCAATGGACAATCTGTACACGTCATATTTCTATGAACTTGTGGGGGATTGTTGGAATATTTGGTATATGTGGTATGAAGTTCATAGCATATGACCTTGGGTGTCATTGGGCTTGAACTGTTATTTGGCGAGAGGAAAATTCCCGTCGGATGTTCTGCGCTCGAGGGCGGCCGCGCTTAGGCCGAGAGCGGCCGCGCTTCCTTGCCGAGAGACGAGCTTCAAAATCCTGTGTTGAGCGCGGTCGCGCTCTCCTTGAGAGCGGCCGCGCTTGTGACGGGATCTGCGAATTTCCTGGGCCGAATTAGATCAGTTTTAGGTCTTTTTAAGCCCTAAAACTCTAGTTTTACCACACATATAAATACTCTAATACCTCCAGCCGTTTTTGGTACTTGAATATTAGAGAGAAACACAATTCTCTTGCTTTTATTCATTGATCGATTACTCCCGTTCATAGAGATTCGTTCGTGAGATTCAAGGCGATTGAGATAGGACCGCCGGTGACTACCTACCTGTGTGCTGCTTTGTGGTACGTAGTCCGTGATCGTTTTATCCTCGGAGAAATTTGCCTGTACCTGAGTTGCACCAATTGGGGGCAATATTTTCTCTTAGGACAGTCTTCCTAAGGCGACTCGATCAAATCACGATAAGTTTTCTAACCGTTTGATTTCTTGTTTCTGTTAGTTTTCCTGATCCTGTTCCTTGGCTTTCCGTTTTGCTATTGGCATCTTAATTGGTACGTTCTTGACTTGATCAATAAAATCCCCTACTGTTGATTAAATCTTTGTTTAATCTGTGGTGCTTATTAATTTAATTTCCAACAAAATCTAATTTCAGTTTTGAAAATGGCTGAATGATTAAGAGGCAGCAACTGAAAACTGAATTCTGAATTGGATAAGTTGTTTGATTTTGTATCTGAATTCATTATCTGAAATGCTTTAAAAAAAATTAAAAAAAAAAAAAACCGTAAATGCATTATGAAACAGTAAACAGTTTAAAAAAAAATTACCCAAAACCAAATATGAAACAGTGGCTTTTCAGAGGCTTTCAGAGGCAATTCAGCAACATTTTAACCACTTAAAATTAAGAGGACTTTAAGAGCCTAACAAGCCTTATTTCAAAAAAAAAAAACACACTTATTTCTCTAATCCTCTTAATGAATAAGTGTTAAGAGGCAAATAAGGCTTAAAATAAAAAAACAAACGCCCCCTAAGTATAGAAGAGTGCAATCAGCCAATTCGAGTGTGTGTCTGTTCAAGAAACAAAAACTCTTTACCAAAGTGGTCTTTGCCAAGTGGTATGTTGGTGGCTTCCTCAAGGGAAGGGAAGGTCACCGGTTCGATTCCCTCAAGGGAAATCTCTGTGGTTTAATTCCTACATTGGGTTTCAGGGTCCTTTGGAGCTTCCCGGGACACATTCGTGCAGTTAAGGAAGCAGCATTGCTGGGCTTGTATCCTCAGTGTGGGGAGTTCGAATCTTGGCAGGAGCAGCTGGAGCAGCCAATTGGTGTTGTAAGAGTGATGCAATTGTCTCGGCAGGAGCAGCTGGAGCAGCCAATTGGTGATGTAAGAGTGATGTAAATGCCTTGTACGAGGGCTCCCTTGGGGCTCTGGAGTATAAGGGGTACTGCCACCCTGGCTGCATAGGGCACATCCCGCATACTGAGGGGCCGGTACCTGGTGGTTCAGGATTAGTCCGACGAAGCTGGGAACCTGAATATCAAAAAAAAAAAAAAAAAAAGAAGAAACAAAAACTCTTTTAGATATATGTGATAGAGAGTATATTAAATCTAAAGTGTTAATAAGGATTAAAATTAGGGATGGCAACGGGTTGAATTAAGAGCGGATTTGAGATTTACCGAACCCAACATGCAAATACAATATGACTAATCGAACCCGACCCGACCTGACCCACAATTAGGTTAACCCGGATTTGACCCGCGTGACAAGTTTTCAATATCGGTTAACCCTAGAAATTAAGTTTCCATCAAAGAAGAGTTCAAATCCCGTTTTATGTTCTCTCTTTGCCTTAATACTGTATTAAATATGGATTTATGAATTGAAGCCCTGAAAAGGTTTAAATTTAGGTGGCTTTTGTTTTTTTTTAAGCGTTAAGTGCTGAAATCTGATTTCACCTCTGAAATCTGATTAAGTGTTAAGAGGCAGCGTCTGAAGACTGAATTCTGAATTAGGCAAGCTGTTTGATTTTCCATCTGAATTCGTTTTCTGAAATGTGTATTATATATATATACTAGTACATGTCCGTGTCCAAGGCCACGTGATTTTTTTTAAATTTTTTTTAAATTAAAAATAAATAAATTTAAGGGCAAAATGGGAAAGGGACAAATGTATGAGGGCAAAATGGTAATTTCGCCGCTTGAAACTGTTCAAAGAACTGTAGCAAACCCCTCCCTCATTTATACTATAGATATATATATATATATATATATATATATATATATATATATATATATATATATATATATATATATATATATATATATATATATATATATATTATATTTATATATAGTATATATATTATATATATTTATATATATAATAATACAGTCTGAGAAACCACAATCTAGCAAAATAAAATTAGATGAAAAATACTTAGCTAATAAATGTCCTAATAAAAATAAAAATACAGAAAGAAGCAATTTAATAGAACAATTAGGAGAATATGAAATAGAACCACTAAACACAGAAGATTCAGATAACGAATCAATTTATAGTATCTATAAAAAAAGAGAAAATTACGTCTTATTCTCTCAATATAACATAATCCAAGGTTCTAAAAAGCGTTAGGCGGAGCCGGGCCTAGCGCCTAGGCGGAGACTAGTTGGGATTAGTCGGGATTAGTCGGGACCTAGGCGTGGCTTAGAAGTAGGCGTTTGAGAGGGGCCTAGGCGCCCTTAGGAGGGGTCTTTTAGAACACTGACATAATCTACATCCTAAGACAATGAATTATCATATTTACCTCCTAATCCTACACCATAACATAACTAACCATATAATCCCTCTAACAATAAATAAAAATCTCACCCCTCTCAGATTACACCCACATTCCCCTCTATCCAAATAAAACCCTACCCTCTCTCTCTTTCTCACGATTTTTTTCTAAAATAATTATATTTTAAAAATTTAAATCCCAAAATAACTCACATTTGAAACTATTTGTCAAAATGATCAACTTTTTGGAACTCGCTACACGATGTAGCGAGCTTATAATTTTTTCGGTTAAAATCGCTATACGGTGTAGCGAATTTGCTCAATTTTATTTTAATTTATGCTACTAAAAAAACTAAAATTTGAACTCACTACGTAGTGTAGCGAGTTCAAATTACCAATTACCAACAAATTACCAATTACCAACAAAGCACGCCTACTACCAAAGTCCAATAGTACAATTTCCGTCTCACTTTAAATTACAAAATAATGATTCAAAAATTATGTATTAATAAAGAAAACTAAATAGAAATATTATTTTTTCCATCTCAAATAAATACTTAAAAAAATTTACTTCTATAAAAAATATATATTCTTCATTTAAAATAATTATTACTTTCGACTCAAAATGAATAACCAAAAAATAATAGTACTACATTTTTTATCCAAAAAAAATGAGCATTACTTCCTTCATCTCAATGAATATTTTAAAAGTTAATACTACTTCATTTGCCTCTTTAATGTTTGTAATGTTATTGCATTCGTCTCAAAATATGACATTAAGATGACATTAATTTTTTAGACGAATAAACATTAATTTTTACAAAAGAATACTACATCGTCTAAAAAAATAAATTATTATCTTCGTCCCAATGAATATTTTATAAAATATTACTTCATTTGTTTAAAAAATTAATGTCATATTTTAAAACGAAGACACTAACATTACAAACATTAATTTTTGAGGCAAATGAAGAGTATTTTTTTTTTTAATGTTCATTGGGATGAAGGAAGTAATGTTCAGTTTTTTGGACAAAAAATGTAGTATTATTTTTTGGTTATTCATTTTTAGTCGAAAGTAATATTTATTTTTGAAATGAAGAATATAATTTTTTTATAGAAGTACATTTTATAAAATATTTATTTGAGATGGAAAAAATAATATTTTTATTTAGTTTTCTTTATTAATATACTCCCTCCGTCCCGATAAGAGCTTCACCATTTTGGCCCGGCACCCAAATTAAGGAAAAAGGTAAGTAGAGAAAATGTTGTGAGTGTAAAAGTAAAATAGGAGAGATAATGAGTGGAGGAAATAGTAAATTTGAAAAGTGTTGTGAGTATAAAAGTGAAATAGGAGAGAGAATTAATGGGTAAAATAGTAAAGATTCTTTGTCATTTTAGGAAAGGTGAAGCTTCTAACGGGACGGCCTTTTGGGTAATTGGTGAAGCTTTTATTGGGACGGAGGGAGTATACTTTTTGAATTATTATTTTGTAATTTAAAGTGAGACGGAGATTGGACTATTGATCTTTGGTAGTAGGTGTGCTTTGTTTTGGTAATTGGTAATTGGTAATTGTAACTCGCTACACAGGTAATTTGAACTCGCTACACTGTGTAGCGAGTTCAAATTTTAGTTTTTTTTTTAATAGCATAAATTAAAATAAAATTGAGCAAATTTAAATTCGCTACACCGTGTAGCGATTTTAACAGAAAAAATTATAAACTCGCTACATCGTGTAACGAGTTTCAAAAAATTGGTCATTTTGGCAAATAGTTTCAAATGTGAGATATTTTGAGATTTAGATTTTTAAAATGGAATTATATGAAAAAAAAAATCCTTTCTCACACGTCATTCTCTCTCTTTCATTTTCTCTCTCTACCCCCCATCTCTCCGATAACCCTCCCCTTCCCGTCCGACAACCCCTCCCACCTATGGCCTCCCTCTTCCCTTCCTCCACACCTCGATCCGACCACCCCTCCCCTCAACCATGCTTCGCCAACTTCGGTGACACCCTCTCCACCCTAACTCCGGCGAACCCCTTCCCTCCCTCTCCTGCGACCGTCTCTCTCCCAAACTCCGGCGAACGTCTCCCTCCTCAACTTCTGCATTCGTCCTTCGCACCTTAGTTCACCTTCTTCCTTCGCACCTCCGGCCACACACAACACACCTTATTTCGACCACCTTGCTGCAGATCTGACCATCTTCTCCACACCGGAGAAACTTCTCCGATCTTCCTCCATTCGAGCTCACAGCTGCCATAGATCCAGCAGATCTGGTTTAGGAAAAGACAAATTGGCGCTTGAGGCAGACCTTGACCTGACAAGATTTGCTGGTACTGGTACTATTCATGCAAGGGGAAATGCTAACTCAAACAAACAATGTATTTAAAACTAGTAGGTTGTTAACAAGTAGAGAGCAAGAGCCAATGTTCCTATTTACTGTACATGAACAATGGGTATTTGAATTTTCAAGACTTGTAATTCATCATATAATTATACTGAAACTTGTTTATATTTGATATTGGATTTTCATGGTTTAAAGTAATTAATTATGTTTGTTTCTCAGTTGTTTGGTCGCCGAAGTTAGTGGTTGCCGGAGTTAATTGTGTTATTAGTATAAGTTGTTTGGTCGCCGGAGTTGGTGGTCGTCGGAGTTGGTGGTCGCCGGATTTGATCGTGTTCTTAGTAGTTTAGTTGACAACTTAGAACTTACTAATAAGTTCTCAGTTGTTTGGGTGTTGAAGTTGGTGATCGTTGGAGTTGATCGTGTTCTTAGTAGTTTAGTTGACAACTGAGAACTTACTGATAAGTTAAGTTCTCAGTTGTTTGGTCGCCGGAGTTGGTGATCGTCGGAGTTGATCGTGTTCTTAGTAGTTTAGTTAACAACTGAGAACTTACTGATAAGTTCTTAGTTGTTTAGTCGCTGGAGTTGATCGTGTTCTTAATAGTTTAATTGACAACTGAGAACTTACTAATAAGTTAAGTTCTCAATTGTTTGATCGCCGGAGTTGGTAATCTCGGAGTTGATCGTTCGTGTTCTTAGTAGTTTAGTTAACAACTGAGAACTTACTGATAAGTTCTCAGTTGTTTAGTCGCCGGAGTTGATCGTGTTCTTAGTAGTTTATAAGTTAAATTCTCAGTTGTTTGGTCGCCGGAGAGGTCGCGGGAGTTGGTAGTCGCCGGAGTTGATCGTGTTCTTAGTAGTTTAGTTGACAATTGAGAATTTACTGATAAGTTAAGTTTTCAGTTATTTGGTCGCCAGAGAGGTCTGTGATGATGTTGCCATTCGCGGGAAAAATTCGATTTTTGCGTTTCTTTGAAAAACCAAATAAAACCGGAAAAACGGAGTCGCCACGCCATTTTAATTTTGAAGGCCAAAACTTTGAAAAAAGCCCGAGATCAGAGATTTAGGTTCGGAGGTCATGTTACGCGTCGGGAAGGACGTTAGTGTGCACCCGACGCGCCTCGTAAAACGAGTCTTCCAAGCTGAAAATCATTTGTGTGTGTGTGTGTGTGTGTGTGTTTTGG
This sequence comes from Adenophora triphylla var. japonica, assembly GCA_022495995.1. Lineage (NCBI taxonomy): Eukaryota > Viridiplantae > Streptophyta > Magnoliopsida > Asterales > Campanulaceae > Adenophora > Adenophora triphylla. Next base: position 5,333 of record JAFEMH010005211.1, on the reverse strand, counting down.
CCAAAATAAGTTGAAACTCAGAAAAGTAAAAATTGGGATATCTTTTTAAGACTTTAAACTGATCCCATGATTTTTTGGAAGATTTTTGGATTGAGATTTGGTACTCAAAAGACCTTTTGAAGTTGAGAGCCATTTCTGCCAGAAGGAAAAAGGCAGTGGACCTTTGATTTTAAAAGGGATCCAAGGGTCTTAAAACTTCATAATATGGATAAACTCAGAGAATGAAAGTTGTTCTAGACACCTTAAATAAAGTTTGTGCGAAGGAATTTTCCATTTTGGAGAAGATTTGAGGGGTCAAAACCTTCTGGAAACCTCAGATATGAGATCTGGATTCTCAGAAGCTGATGAACTGGCCTCTGAAAGAAAATTTGAAAAGAGGAGTTTTACTCACCTAAAAAATAAGGTAAAAATATGTCTGGAAAGCTCTGGATGTTGGCTACAAAAAGTATTTTGTAGTCAACACCAAATTCCAAGTTCATCTGTGTCCAAAAATTAAGACCATGGACTGAGGTCTGAGAAAATTGCTACTGGACAGCAACTTCTCAAGAAGGAAAATATGATTTTAAGGGGGGTTTTGCATCCATGCTTGTCCCCATTTCCCTAGGTTTTGGTTAGTGATCACTAGACATTTTAGTGGTGAATCAACTATACCAAACCATCCTTAAGTACATTAGGACTAAGCATTTCATTTGCTTGGGAAGGGGAATTTTATCCTTTGAAATCAAGATTTAGTGCTTGAAAATGGTTTTTTAGGGTTTTGAAAGTGCATTTTTGCAAGTAAACAAGAAAAGCTTTGAAAATAATGTTGATCTTTGTAGAAGATCATCCATGGAGATGGTCTTCCATGGTGATCTTCTTAGATCTAGAGCAAGAAGATGAAAGAACTACATTTTGTAGTTTGAAGATGCATGCATGGTTGAGATTTAGGGTTAGGAAGAGGAGGGTTTACCAATCTTCCTTGTGTTCTTGAGTGTTTGGCTTGAGTGTATGAGTGTTTAGGGATTTAATATGAGAGTGAGTGGATGAATATGAGTTGGGAAAGATTGGAGAGAAAAAGGTGACAATTCTTGAAGAATTCTCCTTTGTTTTCTCTCTATATTTCGCGAGAGGTTCGGTGCAAAATGTGTTCTTCCTCCTTATTTTTGTGATTTGGAGGGCTCAATTTATAGCCCTCTGAAATTGACAATCTCATCCGCGCGGACGGAGTCCCGAGGCGGCGTGCCTTTGTTCATTAAATGCGGCTTCGGCTTTGGACAAGAAGAATAATCTTTTCAAAATTCAAATTAACGGCCCGGTTTTTTGTTTCCAGCCATTGCTATTTTTGGTTTTCTTCTTTTGTTTTGCTTTTTAAGATTCTTTTTAAGGTTTAACCTTAAATAACAATGCCCATTTTACCCTCACTTTGTTAGAAATGTTAGGATAGTTAGGAATTGTTAGAAATGTTATAACTTTCGTTAATTTTCTAACGAAAATTCCTAACAAGCTCAAATTGGAGCACTTACGGTAGCCCCTCGGCGACGGCGCTTTCGAAGGAAGCGGGGTCGTCGATAAGAGTAAGGCTCCATATTTGGCGGGATGATCGAGTGATCGGGTGGGCTGAACCTAGCGATAGGCTACCTACGTATCCCGAATGGGAATCAAGCCGATCGTAGTTCGGGTCTTTGACCACAGGAGATGATGGCGTTTTAGGTGCCTCGAACTGATGAGCGAGTTCTACGAGTTAGTTGCGGAAAGAAACTTCTGTGGGGATAAGAGATGACCATTTTTGGTACGATGGCTATCAGCTCTGCTTGGGGATAGGAATGACCATTTTCGGTCTGACGGGTATCCGCCTTTGAGGATTTTGCGATTTATCGCTTTCCTAGTGATAGCGTCTTAGGTGCCTCGAACCTTGGAGATGGCGTTTTAGGTGCCTCGAACCTTGGAGATGGCGTTTTAGGTGCCTCGAACCTTGGAGATGGCATTTTAGGTGCCTCGAACCTTGATGATGATGGCTTTTTAGGTGCCTCGGACCTTGATGATGATGGCATTTTAGGTGCCTCGAACCTTGATGATGATGGCCTTTTAGGCGCCTCGGACCTTAATTTGAAATGGCCTTTCGGGGGACTTAAATGCTGCTAGAAGAGAGAGGGTGACCGTTTTGGTCGAGGATTTGGACCTAATGATAGGCTACCTACGTATCCCTAGTGGGAATCGAAGCCCTTTCGTAGTTCGAGCACTACTCGAGATTCCGTTGGCTTTTGGGATTCCGTTAACTTTCTTTGGGGATTTCGTTAGCCTTTCTTTGAGGAAAATCGGACGTATTCGTGCAGGAAATCGGTCTTACGTTTGGCTGCCGTTGGATGATTTTGATGAAAGATACGGGATCTCGTTATCTTTCTCGGGAAATCGGTCTTACGTTTGTTGCCAGGGGTAATTTTGATGAAAGATACGGGATCTCGTTATCTTTCTCGGGGCACTCGGTCTTACGTTTGGCTTAGGGGTAGATTTTGATGAAAGATACGGGATCTCGTTATCTTTCTCGGGGCACTCGGTCTTACGTTTGTGCTTGGGGGCAATTTTGATGAAAGATACGGGATCTCGTTATCTTTCTCGGGGCACTCGGTCTTACGTTTGACTGCTGGGGGTAATTTTGATGAAAGATACGGGATCTCGTTATCTTTCTCGGGGCACTCGGTCTTACGTTTGGCTAGAAGGGAAGGATTTTGATGAAAGATCACGGGATCTCGTTATCTTTCTCGGGACACTCGGTCTTACGTTTGGCTTTGCCAGGGGTAATTTTGATGAAAGATCACGGGATCTCGTTATCTTTCTCGGGGCACTCGGTCTTACGTTTGTGCTATAGGGGTAATTTTGATGAAAGATACGGGATCTCGTTATCTTTCTCGGGGCACTCGGTCTTACGTTTGACTATAGGGGTAATTTTGATAAAAGATACGGGATCTCGTTATCTTTCTCGGGGCACTCGGTCTTACGTTTGGCTAGGGGGTAATTTTGATGAAAGATACGGGATCTCGTTATCTTTCTCGGGGCACTCGGTCTTACGTTTGTGCTTAGGGAATGATTTTGATGAAAGATACGAGATTTCGTTATCTTTCTCGGGACACTCGGTCTTACGTTTGACTAGGGGTAATTTCTTGACAAGGGGCCGACTTTGGTTAACTTTGGTTAACTCTGTCAAGTTGGGGTAGTGCGCAGTCACGAATTTTAAGGGGCAAAAGGGTCATTTTGACCCTTGCAATCCTGTCCGCGCGGAGAGGACCTGAAAATCAGGGGTATTAATTAGGGCCAACGCCCTTTCTCTTCCCCATTCAGTTTTTACAGAAAATTACGAGAGAGAGAGAGAAATTTCTGTAAATCCGCCATTTTTGGCCAAAAAGCTTCAAAATTCTTCCGATTTCTTCGATTTTTTTGAGCAATGGAACACGGGGAAGGCGCTTTTCAAGGCCAGGGCGTGGCCGGTAGCGGAGAGCGGTGGAGCTCGTCCGGATGAGGAGGCATTACAATCTTTCGCAATCGGTTGAGGAGGAGCATTACCCCGATGCTTGGCAACATTGGGCTTCGGATCCGCATCTCCGAACGGTATACTTTGAAACCCTTTGATCCCTTTGTTGATTTCTTGTTTGAAAAATTTTGTTTTTTGAAAATTCGAATGATTGATATTCTTGGCTTTGAATTTTGATTTTGATGCTTTGCATGTTGTAATGAGTATATGAGTAACCCAAAATGTGCACTTTGCTTGGGAAAAAGAATTGGCATTTTTGCCACATTTTTTTTTTTCAATTCGAAAATTACATGTGAAAATTCGAAGAATTGTGATTTTTTTTTTTTGAAATTGAATATTGCATGTTCTTGATGATGATTTTTTTTTGAAATTGAATTTTGATATTGATGAATGATGATGCAATGCATGCATTTTGTTTGGAAAGAATGGGCATTTTGCCAATATGAGATGTATGTATGTTTAGGATTTTTTTTTGAAAAGTGGGACGGATTTTTCCTCCCGTTGCATGTAAGATGGATGATATGAATGTATGCATTTTTTTTTGTTGAAAATGGGACGGAGTTTTTACTTCCGTAGGAATGCATCTTTTTTTTTTTTGATGAATGCATTGGGACTTGCTGAAAATTGTTTTCTTTCATGCGAGAAAAATGGGCTATGCTCCTTGTATCTTTGTTATCTTTGTCGAAATTTTTTTTTTAATGTAAATGCAAATGCAATCTTTTGACATTTTCTCTCTCTCTTTTTTTTTTACAGGGCGGAAACCGTTTTGTGACGGAGCGGTGAACAAGATGAAGACTCGAGGATCGGTGGAGTACGTGATTGACTTGTGGGACCGGCTTCCGGATGCGGGCCGAGGAGCTTTGCGAGTCAGAGACAGAGATTGTTGTCGAGACGGGGCTCTGGGAGTTCGTCGAGTGCTTGAGGGGACTGGTCAAGTTCCCTAAGAGCAAGGGCTTGATGTTTGCTGCGGCGCGGCCTTGGTGGGGACGCGACCCGCACCTTCCACTTCTTACGGGGCGAGGCTACGGTTACTCCCTCCGACTTCTTTGCGATCACGGGCTGTCCTTTAATGGACGCAGCATTGAGTGGCGGGATGGCTACGGCGATGCCGTCTACGTGCTCTTTCGGGGATTTTCCCTATTCCCAAAAAAGGGGATGGGGATGGAGTATACCGTGGTCTACGGCAAGATTGTGGAGACCATTGCGAGCTATGAGGTGGGGAGGAGAGGATAGGCGCCGATCAGATTGCAGGGGCCTTCTTGTGGTTTGCTTTCTCGAGCACGCTCTTTGGACATGCTTTGAGGACGGCGGTCTTTGCCTTCTTGAGGTCCTTGGAGGACATGGAGACGGCCGGAGATGTCTCGTGGGGAGAGGCCGGGGTGGCGAGCTTTATTTTGCTCTTGATAGGTACTGTTGGGAAGGCTGTGAGCTCCTTGTACTGCTTCGAGTTTGCCCTGGAGGTATAAGCTCTCTTTTTGCTTTCCCTCTCTGCTTTTGAGCACACACTTTTATTTGCACCGGATTGATTGGATTTTTACCTTTCGTGGTATGGGCGTTGGAGTTTTTCCACGTCACGGTGTGGCGGCAGCCGGCGGAGTACGTTGGGCGTATCCGGCCATGCGAGTCTTGGTCCAAGCATGCCCGGGAGAAGATAAGCTCCGGGGCGTACGACTCTCAGTATGCGGATTGCCTTCCTTTGACGGAGGCCGAGACCAGGATGAGGGATGATATTCTTCCCACAGGATCGCTTTGAGGTGGCTTGGCTGAAGAGGCGCTGAGATCTGGGGCGGTGCGGCGGAGGATTTTGAGGGTCGACTGCGATACATAT